>JAFFST010006625.1:18136-32600 GCA_022414735.1 Noturus placidus
CTCGCCCAATTTTTCAGTTTTTTATTTATTGAAAAAGTTTGAAATATCCAATAAATGCCGTTCCACTTCATGATTGTGTCCCACCTGTTGTTGATTCTTCCCAAAATAATACAGTTTTATATCTTTATGTTTGAGGCCTGACATGTGGCAAAAGGTCGAAAAGTTCAAGGGGGCCAAATACTTTCGCAAGGCAATGTATAATGGCAATTTAGGGTTAGGGCCGATCTCCGGGACACAATAGGGCTGCTATTGCACCACCACTCCTGGCCAGGTCTTGATCTCATGGTGGACCAGTTGCATAATTCCTGGGGAGGTATAGAACACATCCATGAATTGTTCTAATTGTTCATGAATTGAATCCAACTCAACTCTGCTCCTCCTGAGCTGCTCTCATATGCTCCTGGACGATCAGGGCCACACAGTCAATCTTCTCCTGCATGTGCTCAACAACATAGCAGAATAGGGAGGGCTGTCCCTCCCAGGCTTCCCGGGCCACGTCCAGCAGCCCTCAGGGTCGCCGGCCGAAGAGGATTTTTAAGGGGATAAAGCCTGTGGAAGCTTGGGGGAAATCCCGGATGGCGAAGAAAACATAGGATAGGTCATAATTCCTCCTTTCCTCATTTACCACCCTCCGTAGCATCTGCTTCAAGGTCTGCTTGAACCTCTTGATGAGCCCGTCATTCTGAGATGGATGAATGTTGGTGGTAGATGGATGAATTTAGGTGTTTAACCTGCAACAGTGGACACAGATCAGACATTAGTTTGGAGACAAAAGGCGTACCTTGTTCGGTAAAAATTTCCTTCAGTACCCCCACACAGCTGAACAGGAGCATCATTACGGGAGATGGCTTTGCAGAGTGGCACTGCCTATGGGTATCAGGTGGTGTAATCCAGGATGACAAGTATGTACTTGTGACCCCGGGTAGATTTGGTGAGTGGCCCCATGAGGTCCATGCCAACCCTCTTGACGGGAAGGCCTATGATGGGCAGAGGGATAAGGGAAGCTGGCAGGGCCCTCTGTGATGTGGTGTGCTTTCACTGGGGGCACTGTTGGCAGATGCCCCGGACCTCTGCACCCATCCCTGGTCAGACAAAGCAGTCATTTTGCTTTTCTGGGGTGTTTTGTGCTCCCAAGTGGCCCCTGAGTGAACGGTTGTAGGTCAGGTGCATCAGCGTCTGTGTCTTGGTCTTGAGGACTACTAGGAGATCCACGATCTCCTCTCAGCAGCTGGCCCAATGGTATAGGAGACCACTCCTATGCGAGGTACAAAGAAAAACACTAAGAAGTAGGAGGGGAGAGCCTCTGGTTTGGGCTCTGCTCGGCCAGCTCTATTTGCCGCACCTGGCCGCAGCAGTGTTTCAGGCAGTTATACTACTTCTGCTCCCACCCAAAGTTCCCCTGCCGGTTCACCTGTTGAAACACAGATGAGATCAGGTTAACGTGTGTGTGTGGCTTAACTCCTGCTGTGTCTCTTTCATGCGCTGTGGCACCCTGCTGGATTTTGGAGCTGGGCTGGCCGGGAACCCTGGCCAGTCTTTTCCCAGGAGCAGCGGCACAGGGAGGTCGGGGATGACACCGACTGGGAGTGGCCGCTGGGATTTCCCAGCTATCACCATCAACACAGGGTACGGTGATGGTCCTGTCCCAGCTGAGTGCTTTTGGCAGGTTTGTCAGCTGGCTGAGCTTCACCGTGCTCCCGGAGTCCAGCAGGGTGGTGACCAGGCTCCCTTTGACCCACACCATCAGGGTAGAGGCTCTTGGCGGGTTCAGCATGTGGAGGGCTCACCCTGCTAGCCAGGGTTTTTGACCCTTCTTTGGTTTGCCCCAGGTCCAGCTCCGTTGGCATGGGCTCATCCATGGGCATCCCATAGGTGGCCGGGCTTCAGTGGCTCCTGCCCAGGGTAGCGCTGGCAGTCGGGCTGGTGGGGCAGTAATATTCTGGGTGGACTACTCGACCACCGCCCTTCCCACCAAAGCTCCAGGGTGGCCAAAGCGCGCTCCAGTGTGGCTAGGAGTTTGTTGGGCATCCCTGGCACCTGCACTCCCACAACCTGGCATTCTGTTGGTGGCAGAGCCCTGAGGAATTAGTCTATGGCCACATTTTCTGCAACCCCACTGGCGGTATATAGGTCAGGTTGAAGCCACCTCTTGGTTATCTGCAGGAGGGTGTTCATCTGCCCATGTGGTCTGACCCCCGGCTGATAGTTCCACCGGTGCAACTCTGCTGCCGTCTGGTGGGGGGTTCGCCCACACCACGCCATGATCCTCTTCTTTACCTCTCCATAGTTGGCTGCTTCCTCCAGAAAGAGGAAGGATGTGCACCATGTGCGCCTCCCTGGAGAGCAGCCGGCCGAGGATTGTTGGCCACACGTCGCTGTCCCAATTTTTGCAATGTGCGATGCATTCAACGGTCTCTAGATAGGCCTTGATGTTGTCCTTGGTGGTCAGTGGTGGAAGCAGGCGTTGGATCTCACAGCTGGGATCAGGGAGAGGCTTGGTGGCTGTGGGGGTTGTTGTTTTCAAGGTCACCAGTTTCCAGGTTGAGGCCTCTAGGCTGTGTGCGAGCTGATGCACACTCTCTCCCCCTTTTTTTTTTTTTTTTTTTTTCTTTCAGGTGGGTGGGTCTGTTTTGGTGTCTGTAGAGGATCTTTATTCAGGACAGTCTGGTGGGTGTGAGAGGGTGCACATATGTGTGTGGGTGCTGGCGTCTGGGCATGAAATCGTGTGGTTAGGGTTTCAGCTGTCTGCAAGGTTGCCAGAGTTGCCGTTAGGCAACGCCACATTTGCAACCAGGGTGCGGAGTCTTCACACATGTCTGAGTCGTATGTATTGCAAAAATCATCTCTTTGCGAGCGGAATAACGCCCTTTTATACTCTCCCCTTGCCTTCTGGATGGTGGAATTCTCACGTGCCGCATGCCATTCACCGACCTTGTGTGTGCCGGCGGCCCTTCCCTGCTGCCACGTGCTCTTTTGCTGTCCAAAACATTGGTGTTGCTGAAGCAGAGCCGTCTCTTCAGAACCACCACGGAAGTCGCGGGAGGAGTGATTTTAGTTTTGTGTGCGCGGGCTGTTGGTCCGTCATGACAGTTATTTATAGGTTTTCACATTCTTGGATTGAGACCCCGGTATGGTGAAGTTACTTGGGTACTTCGGTGAACTTCAGTGCTACAGGTATGTCACCACGAGTTTAATGTCCCCAATTGGACCGTCCTTCAGTGAAAATGTCTGGAAGAAGATGTGAGACATAAAATCATCCTAATGATACCTATGCAAGGTAACCACAAGGAAAAGCAGAAGGAATATGAATAATTTGAAAAATTAATTTACAGATACTGCCAGATAATGAAATATAATAGAGACTGATGTGAGATTGTAAAAAAGAATTGGCCAAGAAAAGTTATGAGAGAAAGTCACTGTTATAGCTCTAAATCTGTTTATGTTCTTTACCATCTAACTATGAACAGCAGAGTTTTGCATTTAGCAAACATGCTAAACAATGATCACTCCATCATCGTCCACAGTAAACTTAGTCCTCATCTTGCTGAAGCAGTAATTGTCTTGTAATTGCACTGTGTTACGTCATTCGATTATTAGGCAAACCTTTGTTAGATGTTATATGCAAAGTAAATGGTCTTCTGTAGCATTCATAAAAGTCCACTCTGGCCAATGGAACACTGTGGGAGGAAATGAAACTGTTTAATGCTGAAATGCATGGCAGAGAAAGAACATGGGATGTACACAATCTACAGGATGGCTTTTTTTTTTCAGCGCTCTACAATGTCTCTTCTGATGGCAACGTGTGAGGTTACGATTCCTTTGTATCCCCTTAAAACCCTGATAGTAAAGGTATGTAGTTATGAAAGTAAATATTGCAATTCTGGACCTGGTAAAAATCCTAGCATATGCCCTATTTTATATATGTGGGCTACTTGCAGATTCCTTCACTGATAATGAAGGGCAATGTGAAACTTCTCAAAGTTAGAAACTTTTGGATGAGGTAAACAACCACAACAACAAAGTCCTTTATAAAGTGCATGAGAGCATAGAGAATGTATTTCTTGGTACTTACTGTATGTAGACAATTGCAGTGATTGTAGCTGTTACTTACAATCAACAGTAAAAGTAAACATTAAATAAATATGACTCCTTGCCAGATAATTACTCGAGGTCTTGTTCCTGCATTCTGTTTCATATGAATGATGATGTAAGAATGTTTTTTTTTGTTTTTTTTTGGTTATTAAAAATCTTCATTAAATTCTTTATCTTGGTCGGGGTTGAGGTGGATCTGGAGTTGGGATACTGCATTGTCTGTACTAAACTTACCTTCCCTTGTCAATGGAAAGTTTAAAGGAACACTGTATGCAGCTTTCAATGTAAGAGATAAATACAAAAGGTTTAGTTTTGTAGCTTTTTTTAAAAAAAATCTGAAAGTAGGGACATAAGGGAGGAATATACTTTGGTTGGGATACACACACTCATTCAGTGCTGTATACTGTATACTATATAGGAAAATATATAGGATATAAAATGAATTGTACAGTATATAGTGTATACACAACCAGGCTTATGGGTTAATTTTATTTAGGAGAAAAATGTAAACTAATGCTCACATGTGAATTTATTTAAGAATCAATGTGTTTTTTTTTTTTTTCTTATACCATCAGCCCATTAGAATTCATCATGTTTGTAAATTAATAAGATGACAAAAACATGCAATTTCCACTTATTATTTTCAGCTCAATTAAAATCAATAATACATTTTCAGTTTGATGAAAATCATAAGATTTTGTCTAAATATATAGTCTAAGGCTATGGACCAGGATTAGAGGTTGTAGCTTTTTTTTTTAACCTGAAAGATTATGTAATAAATTGCACTTTCACAAAGCCTGTAGGGCATTTGTCTACAGCTTGAACAATCAGTGTGTGTTCGATCACCTCAGAGTGATTGTGAAGTCTCTTTGCCAGAGAGATGCCAAATAAATTTTTCCTCCAACCCTGAATCTATGAAAGCTGTGAGTTACACCTTCCTCTGAGTGAGAGAATCACACATGGCAGCATTGCACTCAGTTTAAATGAGTGGAGGGCTTAAGGGCTACCACTGCTCCACTTACTAGAAGCCCAGATTCTAGTGAGTTCCTGCTTTTAAATGCAACTCTGGGCATTGCTTAGAAATGTCCCCCTTGGATCTTCAGTAAAGCTGCTGCATTATTTATTTATTTATTTATTTATTTATTTATTTATTTATTTATATTTTCCCTTATTTATTACTGCCCATTCGGCGGTCTTGATCATCCAACTTACATAGGTTCCTCCTGAGAACAAAAACAGTGAACTGTTTGAGTGATTGTCAAAGAGGTTAATAAAGTCAAATAAAGTCCTATAGTGCCTGGACAGAAATAAAAGGCATGATAATAACAAACAGATATGGAATTAGAGGATATAAATGTGTCTTATTAATTAGTAGTTAATTTATTTGCTCCTGCTATCATCTCTGTCCTCTTCATGATATGAGTGATAGCTGTTAATTACCCGCAATCCCCAATTATATATTACATTAATGCTTTACATATTCCAAATACTATAAAGCAATATATCAACCTAACCTTTGTAGATATTTACAAGTCACTTATTGAAAAAATAAATAAATAAATAAATAAATAAATAAATAAATAAATAAAACAAGCCGTGTATGCAAATGTAATAAGTCAGAACTATTAAGACTATATTTCAAACAAAGACTCATTTGGTGTATTTTGCAATTGTAGCCTACTTAGCAATTCTCACTTAGCATATTTTAAAATGTATGGAATAACCATACAATAGCATTAGCATATTATGAAGTAGATGGGTTAAAAATATAATGGATTGAAATTGTGACCTTGCAACAAGATTTTGAAAGATACACACTGCCCAAACTTTACAATAAAATCAGTTATAATGCAGGGTACCATATGGGGATAGAATTTTGTTTGTTGTTCAAAAGAATAATACTGAAACAAAAAGACTGATTTTATACAATCATCTATGGCATTGTAAATAAGAGAGAACACACACGCTTTTATGATTGTCGAATGTGCCTGCACTGAGTGAATCGATTGAACTTGTATTGCTTGAGGCCTACTGGAGAAAAGTGCTCATCAAACGGAGCAATAGGGTGTTCAACGTTTAGGCGAGAATAGGAAATAAGTAAACTAATGAGGTGTGGTGATTGAAAGCATCTCAGTCGAGGACAGAGAGCAGTAATGCTTTTGGCATCATTAAAGCTGGCGACATGATGGAGAAGGTAATGTGTCAGAACACATCTGGGCTGCTATTTTTCATAACATGGGGTACATCAGTGGATTAGCAGGCGACTGATGTATCTGATGGTACATCAGTCTATGTGATTTTGACTAAATGTTAACCTAATACTGGTAATTGAAACAGGAGGAGGAGGTATATTAGTCAGATTTCTAACATCCAACAAGATGATTTTGATTCAAATAAAAATAATGGAAACTATTTTTAAATCTTCTGACTGTGTCTCTATTGTTTACTAGTGTTGACACTTCTCTGACTGTTGTAAATTGATTATAGATAAGCCTTGGTGGTCTCTGGTTGTCTGTGGTCTGACAGTTGTGGTGGAATTGGACCAAATTTTTCATATTGATTCAGAAAATGTGACTTCCAGATCTGTCTTCTCATATATTAACCTTTTAAAGATGTCTAGGTTGTTTTTACTCTTGCATTACATTTTACCCTAGATGTATGCTACTTTTTAATCACACTCTCCATAAACACGCAACATTTATGATCAGCATTTTCAACAGGTTTTCTCAGCATGTTTCTATAAGCTGCTATTGAGAAATAATTATCTGTGTTTTGTTTCTGCAGGCATTAACATTTAGCGGGTTAAGAGAGAACACATTGTAGAAACACACCAATGGAAATCAATTAGGCCATCATTGAATGAAACACTTCAAGTCATTCAAAACCTTCCAAAAATAATATAAGACCTTTATCAAAACCATTTATGCTTGTACTGGAATCATTAAATGTATTTTTAATAACAGATTTACATTAGTACAAATCTGAAAATGCATCTTTAAGTGTTTAGCTCCAAAATGTTTACTTTTGTTGTAAGAAACATGAGCGATAAGAAAGAAAAAATAGGCAGTAGCCAGATCTCATACCAAATTAGATTTTGTTTGTTTGTCAAATATTATACATTCACAAATTATTTTTTTTTTTTAAGAACACCTTCATATGCATGCAAATATCCAATCAGCCAATCATGTGGTAGCAGCACAATATATATAACTATGCAAATATAGGTCAAGAGCTTCAGTTATTGTACACATCAAACATCAGAATGAGGAAAAATGTGATCTCTGAAGTGACTTTGACTGGAATGACATGGCATGGTGGTTAGTGCCAGATGGACTGGTTTGAGTAATTCAGAAACTGCTTCTAGAGTTTACACAGAATGGTGCAGAACCCCCCAAAACACAATGATCAAAAACGTCTGGGTTATGCATGTAACCCTGTTCCCTGAGAAGTGAATGAAACATTGCATGAGCTTAACACTGTGGGAAGTGCCTTTGCGCATGACTGGTATCTGAAGTTTGTGTAAAATCACACCTATTTATAGGCCTGCCGTGGTCTAGTGATATGGCATTTTGCATGTCACGTGATCATAAAATGGTGCCTGTAAACCACGTCATCAGCTTCTCTTGTCTGAAACGCACATCTATGGCCTGTCACAGAGGCTCCATCAATAAGTGCATATTGACCAAAATGGCAGCCACGTAAACACTAATGGTAGAAGGAGCCAACCTTGCTGAGAAATCTTCATGTAAGAACTCCAGGACTATAGTTATTGCGCAGTTTACTGGGACTCACTGAGGTTCCTAGAATTTAACATGGTCTCTACCACCTCAGATGAGAGACCGAAATCTATGAGCTGGTGCCTCTCAGGGGCCAGACTCACAGTTTACATAGTTCTGGCTAAGGGTGATAAATCAACCCTCTGGCTTGAGACAATAGATCACTGTGAATGGGAATCTCCCAGGGAGCACTGTCCAGCAGAGATATTGTCTCCTAGTACTATATAACATCAGGCTCTGCATTGTGCTGATTACATTGGTGAGCATGCCTCTGAAACGGGGTGTCAAGCTATGAACTGGACCCCGAACCACTTTCAATGGAGTACAGAACCCATAGAGACACATTTGGCAGTAATTTCCACACTGCCAGATGGTCTATAGTGATGATAACTTTCCACATTTTGTTGGAGGAAAGGCATCAGATTTGCATTTACTTGTGACAGCTCACTGACCAGAGAAAACTGAAAATTTGGGACAACTGCCTTAACAACTTCTCATCTCCTGATACCCCCCTTCATGGCCCCTCAGGACTGCTTCTTTTTGCCTTTTTGGGACTGATTATCATGTTTAAATTAGGCATACTAGCAGGCTGCAACTCTTGTTGCCTGGTCCCCCTTGCTTTCAGCAGGGGTGAGGCAGGCCACCATCGAGCTGTTGTTCTCACCCACATGAGGAGCTTGGGTCGAAGGTTGAACCTCAAGAAAAGTATGCTTTCTCCAGTGCAGAGGACAACGTTTCTAGGGGTTATATGGGATTGTAATACAATGAGGGTGTTTCTATCCTCAACACGCATAGGATCAATCCTATCAACATTGAGCAAGCTAAAGCTGGGTCTGGGCATACCCTCCAGTCTCTATGAGAGACTGTTGGGCCTTATGGCAGCCACAGTCAATGCCATACCATTGGGCCTATTGCAAATGAGTCCGTTTCAGTGGTGGCTGTAAAGTCTGGGGTTTCATCGTAGGATGAAATCTCTGTGAGTAATCAGAGTCACGCGGCGATGCCTACATGCTCGTAGAATATGGAGGTGTCCCCAATTTCGAGTCTCGGGTTTCACACTCGCTATGTTAATCTCTTCAGCGAATTCATCAACTTGCACATGAGATCCTGTACTTACATGTTTTGTTTTAAACAGATTTGTCCTGGAGTAATTGAACCACTGTTAAATTTAATGGCACACTTATATAGTGCTTTTATCCAAAGTGCTTTACACTGTGTCTCATTCACACACTAACTTGCCATAGGCAGAAACTTGGGGTTTAGTGTCCCAAGGACACTTCGGCATGTGGAGTCATGTAGGCCGGGAATCAAACTGCCAACCCTATATAATAATCAATTCTTTCCTTAGCACTTCATCTTTATCCTGGAAGTGCACTATGAAATTTCACGCTTCATGCTGGGGAAAACTGTGTTTATAACCCCACTATTAAACTCCGCACACACATGGCCCCGGCGGAACTTGAACCGCAGACCCTGGAGGTGTTCCACAAGGTTCTGTTTTAGGCCCATTGCTTTTTACCTTATACTGTATATGCTACATCTAGGTCAAATTATTCGTAAACATGGAATTAGTTTACACTATTATGCGGATGATACACAGCTAAAATAAGAAATAAATATTTAATAAGAAATGTATATCACTACATGATGCAGAAATATTAGTTCATGCTTTCATCACCTCTAGACTAGATTACTGTAACGCCTTACTGTCTGGATGTTCCAGTAGGAGAATAAACAAACTCCAGTTAGTCCAGAATGCAGCTGCTAGAGTCCTAACTAGAACCAGACAATACAACCACATCACTTCGGTTTTATCACCACTGCATTGGCTTCCAGATAAATCTTGCATTGATTATAATAATAATAATAATAATTTATCAATTTGTATAGCGCTTTTTACAATGGTACATTGTCTCAAAGCAGCTTTACAGAAATATCATTTTTACATTTACAAGCGACTTACTAATGAGACCACATTCACACACCAATGGTAGCAGAGCTGCCATGCAAGGTGCTAGCTTGCCATTGGGGGCAACTTAGGGTTCAGTGTCTTGCCCAAGGACACTTCGGCATGGGATCACCCAGGCCGGGATTCGAACCGCCAACCCCACGGTTGGTGGATTAGTGGACAACCCACTCTACCGACTGAGCCACAGCCGCCCCAACTTATTAAATTATAAAATACTATCCTTAAACTTTAAAGCACTAAACGGTCTCACGCCACAGTATCTAAGAGACCTTTGGGTATTTTATGATCCGCCACACCTACTTAGATCAAAAGATGAAAAAGACTATTTGTTGGTACCTCGAATAGTGAAGGCTACAGCAGGGGGAATAACTTTCTCTTATAGAGCCCCGCAATTATGGAACAGTCTTCCAATTAGTGTTTGGGACTCAAACACAGTCTCAGTGATTAAATCTAGGTTTATAACGCATTTGTTTACTTAAGCCTACCCTGACTAGACTTTCTATCATGCTAAGCAAAGTCCTAATAATCTTTTATCTCCCTCCCTCCTTCTGCCGAGCCACACACAATTTTATGGAGATACTAGAGATCCTGACTCTTTCTGCTCTCCGGACCTGCCTCGTCCGTTCGGATCCTCTGGATGGAGCTCTCGTCTACTCCAATCCCAGATTGCTGGAACTACGACCATAGCTAAGGCCAAACAGACTTCATATAAATCCATAATGAACTTTTTCACACTATCTGTTGCTACCCAGATTAGAATGGGTTCCCTTCTGAGTCTGGTTCCTCTCAAGGTTTCTTCGTCTTTAAACATCTTATGGAGTTTTTCCTTGCCACTGTCGCCACTCAGTGGCTTGCTCAGTTGGGACAAATTTCACCTTTTATAGCTGTATACCGTGTTGATATTTCTGTAAAGCTGCTTTGAGACAAGGTCTATTGTAAAAAGCGCTATACAATTAAAATTTAAATTAATTGAATTGAATCTCCTTATCACAAGAAGGTAATGACCAACGCCTTCCTCACGGGCTGGGATGCGGCCTTAGATGGCTTTCCATCTCATGGTCTTTGGAGCGGCCCTCATCTGGAGTGGCATATAAATCCCCTAAAAATGCAGACCATATTCCTAGCACTGAAGTTATTTCTTCCTCAATTAAGAGTTCACCATGTGCTAGTTGTGACAGTCAACACAGCAGTGGTCTCATATATCAACCACCAGGGAGGGTTACGTTCATGCCCCATGTTCAGGCCGGCATAATTAATCCTTCTCTGGGCAGAGGGACAGTTTTGTCAGTGAGTTCAATGTACATTCCGGGCAGCCAGAATGTGGGGGCAGACATCCTGGGGCTGAGGCCTGGGGGGTTGGAGGCTTCAGTCCATATTTCGGAGGTTTGGCCCAGGGGAGACAAGAGAGCTCACTCCTCCAGCACCATTGGGGCTGAGTGTCATGGTGCACATGTGGCCAAGGTCGCATCTATAAGCTTTTCCCCTGATTTCTCTGCTCCCACAAGTTCTAGAGAGAGTTCACCAAGACTGTCTAAGTCTGCTTCTAGTAGTCCTTTTTGGCCAGCTTGCATATAGTTCTCGGAGATAATATCCCTGCTAGATGGCACTCCTTGGGAGATTCCCATCCTCAGGGATTTACTGTCTCAAGCCTGAGGGCTGATCTATCACCCTCAGCCGGAACTATGGAAACTGTGGGTCTGGCCCCTGAGGGGCACCAGCTCATAGATTCTGGTCTCACAACTGAGCTTGTAGAGACCATGATGAACACAATAGCACCATCACAGAGGAAATTGTATGAACACAAGTGGTAGCTTTTTGTCTTGAGGTGTGAGGAACGTCAGCTAGACCAAGTGAACTATGAAATAGCTACAGTCCTGGAGTTCTAACAAGGATGTTTCTCAGCGGGGTTGGCTCCTTTTAAAATCAGGGTTTTACGTGGCCACCATTTCAGCCAGCCTCGCCGATTTTGAAGGAGCTACTGTGGGGCAACATCCTCTAACTTCGAGGTTTATGCGTGGTGTCAGGCGGCTGAGGCCAATCTGCAGGCTGCGCATACATTCCTGTTGTTCTGTCAAGGGCCCCATTTGAGCCCTTGCAGTCAGCCTCTGAGAAGCTTCTAACTCTAAAGGTAGCTCTTCTGCTGGCCCTGACATCTCTCAAGCGATTAGGAGATCACCAAGCTCTCTGTTGCCCCTTCATGCCTTTACTTTACTCCTGGTTTAGTCAAGGCCATCCTGTTTCCTAGTCCGGATTATATTTTTAAGGTGCCTACATCTGCTGCCCAGCCTGTGGTGTTGAAGGTGTTCTGCCCTCCTCTGTTCCTTACACCAGAATAAGAGAGAATGCACCTGCTCTGTCCAGTAAGGGCTTGCTGTATTTATATCCACCGCTCCGGCCAGTGGCATAAGTCGGAGCAGATCCTGATCTGTTTTTGCGGCAACAATGGAGGTGATACTGTGTCAAAGCAGCGCATCATTACTTTGATAGTGTAAGCAATCTCTATCGCTTATGAGGCGCACAGTCTTGCTATGCCTCTGGACATAAGAGCTCATACCACTAGCGGGGTCACCTCCTTGAAGGCTTTGTCCAAAGGCATATCCATAAAGGATGTGTATGCTGCTGCAGGGTGGTCTACGCTACACACATTCATTCGATATTACAGATTGGATATTCATTTCGCCTCAAGCTCGAGTGTCTTGCAGTGACCCTCGAGCTTGTTTTTTTTTTTTTTTTTTTTTTTAACACGTCGTACCCTTGGTTTGACTGAGTGGGTATTCTCGTTTCCATTGTGTTATGCTAAACGCAATGCGGAATTCCCATTTAAAGGGAACGCCTGGGTTACGCATGTAACCCTGTTCTGTGAGAAGGGAACAAGATGCTGCGTAGCTTTGTCATACCAGGGCAGGCCTGTGAGTTACGTCTTTGATTGAGATAATAAAGGCTGACAGCGCGGTTCACAGGTGCCATATATTTATCAGTCGACACGCTTAATTGCCATGTCACTTGATCATGGCAGGCCTATAAATAGGCATGATTTTACACAAGCTTCAGATGCCGGTCACGTGCGTGGGAGCTCCCCATAGTGTTACGCTAAATGCAACATTTCATTCCCTTCTCAGGGAACAGGGTTACATGCATAACCCAGATGATTTCTATCATTGTAAAATAATGTGACAAAGCATTCCTTTATTTTTTGATCTACAGTTAAAGTTCAACTGGAAAATTTAACGGTGTAAAAATGCACCTTTTTTTCTGGATGTTGCTCGATAAAAATATCCTTAATGAATAAAAATCACAAACATGACACGTAAAGAAAACAATTAAGTTCAAAAGTATATAATATAGTTGTCTTGAATATCTCTGCAGCTCATCAAAATATATATATATGGGGCATCAATTAACTGAAAGCATACTGTCAGAGTTAACATTTAAAGTATAATTTTTGTATTTAGTTACTTCTGTTTCTGAATAAATAAGCATTATGTCATCAAGTCTATAGTCTGTTTTCATTTGATGGTCAGAAGCTGTATTAAATGACAAATAACCTAAAAATCACAAATATGACACTTGTAAATAAAATAATTTTTTATATACAATTTGTTAGGTCCTTAAAATGAAAATACAGATAAATAATGGGGAAAATGTAATAATTGTTGGAATTATATGAATTAATTTCAAAAACTTCATAATAGTCCCTCACCTGAATCTTTCTAATTGGCATGGGCCTCCAGTCAGTGTTGTTCACGTGGAATTAATTCAATGTTATCTTTCTACAGTGGAAGAAAAAAAAAAAAAAAAAACCCTGCTCATTTAAAAAATAGTTAACTGGTTTAGTAAGCCTGCATGTTATGGCTGTATAATATACCACACATACAACACTACATTAATTTAAACACTACAGATATTGACTATAGTTATTACTACAAGACTTTTATATTTTACATAATCTTGTCATTAGGAACTTGTTTAAATTAGGTTTATCATAAGTTTTGATGAGAAACTGAATATTGTTATGTACTATTTGACCACACATTCCATTTTTATAGTACAAGGTTCAGCTACAGTGTGTTGCTCCATGCCCCACATGGTGGTTATTGTGTGAGGCACAACAAATGAACTTAAATTCTTGGAACCCTGCCGCAGTATACCGCATGATCACACGTGACGATGTGTGTGATACCACATCAAAAAATGCGAATTCTTAAAGTACACATCTGTGTGTGTGCATATACACACAAGTGCATATACATTATCCACAACTGGAAGCAACATCACTCCATCATTAACTGGCTACACAAAGGCACTCCTCGTAAGACCAGGAAGTCATATGAATAGTGAGAAGAGTACCTCAAGAGCAAAGGACCACTCAGAAAGAGCTCCAAAACCACTTGGAGGTAGCAGGTACCATTAAGACATAGAAAACAATAGGCAATGTACTCCACTGCTCACACTCATCCTGCAAGACTGAAGAAAAGGCATGTCAAATCTTGTTTAAAATTTGCTACAACTTATTTGGACAAGCCTATGAAAATACTGAGAGAGTGTAGTATGGTCAGAAGACACACACACACACATACACACACACACACACACACACACACACACACACACATATATATGCGAAAGT
>JAFFST010006629.1:3696-14733 GCA_022414735.1 Noturus placidus
GCATCAAAGGGACGATGGACGGCGCCATGTACCGTCAATCTTGGGTGAGAACCTCCTTCCCTCAGCCAGGGCATTGAAAATGAAAAGTAATTACTAACTCATTACCAAGTACTAAGTCATGTTTTGCAGAGGGGGTCAAACACTTATTTTCCCTCATTAAAATGCCAATCAATTTATAACATTTTTTACATGCGTTGTTCTGGATTTTTCTTGTTGTTAACATGTCTCTCACTGTTCAAATAAACCTACCGTTAAAATTATAGACTGATCATTTCTTTGTTAGTGGGCAAACGTACAAAATCAGCAGGGGATCAAATACTTTTTCCCCCACTGTACTTTACAATTCCTTTTAAATGTCTAGAGCAAGTATTCTATATGTACAGTGGTGCTTGAATGCTTTCAAACCCTTTTGATGTTTCTATATTTCTACATAAATACAACCTAAAACATCATCAGATTTGCAAGTACTAAAAGTAGATAAAGAGAACCGAATTAAACAAATGAGACAAAAAAAATTATACTTGGTCATTTATTTATTGAGGAAAATGATCTAATATCCAATATCCCCTAGTGCTGCAATAACTGCACCTAAACGTTTCTGTAACTGTTGATCAGTCCTGCACATCGGCTTGGAGGAATTTTTTCCCATTCCTTGGTACAGAACAGCTTCAACTCTGGGATGTTGGTGGGTATCTTCACATGAACTACTTGCTTCAGGTCCTTCCACAATATTTCTATAGGATTAAGCTCAGGACCTCAACCTGGCCATTTCAAAACATTAACTTTTTTAACTACATTTTATTCTTCTAAAACCATTCTTTGTTAGAATGACTCGTGTGTTTATGGTCATTGTCTTGTTGCATGACAGATGTCCTGGCCATTTCCTTTAGAATTCGCTGGTATATTTCAGAATTCATTGTTCCATCAATGATGGCAAGTCACCCTGGCCCAGATGCAACAAAACGGGCACAAACCATGATACTACTACCACCCCCATGTTTCACAGATAAGTACAAGGTTCTTATGTAGTGTTTTTCTTTCTCCAAACATAACACATCACATTTAAAAGTTCTATTTTGGTCTCATCCATCCACAAAACATTTTTCCAGTAGTCTTCTGGCTTATCCATTGTGAGTTTTCGCAAACTGCAGAAATGTTCTTTTTGGAGAGCATTGACTTTCTCCTTGCAACCCTGCCATGCACACCATTGTTGTTCAGTCTTCTCCTGATGGTGGACTCATGAACATTAACATTAGCCAATGTGAGAGAGTCTTTTAGTTGCTTAGAAGTTACTGTGAGTGCCTTTGTGACTTTGCAGTCTATTGCAGACTTTACATATCTTGATCTTGGAGTGATCTCTGTTGGTCAACCACTCGTGGGACATGAATTTCCTTCATTTGTACACAATCAATCTGACTGTGGATTGGTGAAGTCCATTCTATTTAGAATAGAATTCTAAATAGATCCATCCATCCATCTATATTCTATACCGCTTATCCCTCCTTCAGGGTTCGTTGGAGCATGGGGCACAAGGCGGGGTACACCCTGGACAGGGGGCCAATCCATCACAGGGCACAATCACATACAAATTCACACACCCATTCATACACTACGGACACTTTAGACATGCCAATCAGACTATCATGCATGTCTTTGGACTGGGGGAGATAACCAGAGTACCCGGAGGAAACCCCCGCAGCACGGGGAGAACATGCAAACTCCGCACACACAGGGCCATGGTGAGAAACGAACCCTCCAACCCTGGAGGTGTGAGGTGAACGTGCTAACCACTAAGCCACCTTGCACCCTCTGACTCTAATTTGACCTTCAAATTAACTACTAATCCAAGAGATTCACATACTTTTGCCACTCACAGGTATGTAATATTGGATCATTTGCCTCATGTATATGTTTGTCTCATTTGTCTCATTTGTTTAAATAAAATCTGATTATGGTTTAGGTCATATATATAAAGAAATATAGAACATTCTACCTTTCAAACTTTCAAGCACCACTGTATCATGTACTACCTAAATATATTGTGTATATTGAAATGAATAACAAAATGGCCACATACTGAAATTAAGCTTGTTTAAACTCATCTAAAAGAATATGTTTATATGACGGTGGAGGACGCTTTACTTGGGGTTCCCATAGCACAGGTTAACATGTAAAAAACAAACAGCTTCACCACAGAGTGTTTTGGCATTTCCCACACAGAATAATCATGGCTCTGAGCCAGTGAGCTCAATGCACACTCAGCTTCTGTGTAATAGGCCTACTGTAGTCTCTGCCTCTCTTATTGGGCAAACAGTGGGTGTGTGCAGCTTGCATAACACTTCATGCCAAACCAGGAAGCATTTGGGAAATTTAATCGCTTGGCATTTTAGTTTTAATTTCAGTCATCCATCCATTTCTCCTGCCTTTATCCCAGTCACAGAGAAGACTATTTTGACTCTACAAAGCAGGTCTATACAAATCAGCATGATTAAAAGGGTATGTATGTCAATCATGTTTTGGCATAAAAAAGTAAGAAACCATGCACAGAAAGACATCTAATGACAAGCTTTCCACAAAAAACAGAAAAAGCATCTGGTATAAATATGCAGGGATCATTTTGGTCTACGCATTGATGTGAGTGTTTCCCTTTCACATATGTTGGTCAAATACAGTTCAATGGGTTTACACCATTACAGATTTGAGTAGCGTATATGAAGCATGACGATTTGTATAGGAAGTCACATCTATGATGCTGTCTGGCGTGATTTAAAATGCCTCTTAAATATTTATTTATAACATTAGTTCCTAACCAGTGAGTTCTAAATTCACTCTAGGGTCAAGGACAGAGGGTTAACAATCTTTCACAATACACACTTGCATACAAAAACTGATCTTCAAAAAGCTTACAAAAACCCCCAAAGCAAGGAGAGAACATGCAAACTCCATGCAACACACACCAACATACCAACAGGACGGCTGTGGCTCAGTCGGTAGAGCGGGTTGTCCACTAATCCACAAATCGTAGGATTGGCGGTTCGAATCCCGGCCCGGTTGATCCCGAGCCGAAGTGTCCTTGGGCAAGACACTGAACCCTAAGTTGCCCCCGATGGCAAGCTAGCACCTTGCATGGCAGCTCTGCTACCATTGGTGTGTGTGTGTGCTCTCATTTGTAAGTCGCTTTGGATAAAAGCGTCTGCTAAATGAATAAATTATTATAATTATAAAAAGAATTGAAATGGGAATCATACCACCAACCCTATGATTCATTGACAACTCGCTCTACCACCTGAGCCACAACCGTCCTGTTGGTATGTTGGTGTGTGTTGCATGGAGTTTGCATGTTCTCTCCTTGCTTTGGGGGTTTCCTCCCAGTTTCCTCTCCCAGTCCTAGTGTTGTAGGGTGATTGCCATTTCTACATTGTCTGTAGTGTGTAAATGGGTGTGTGAATTGGCACCCCATCCAGGTGTCCCCCACCTTGTGCCCCATGTTCCCTAGAAAGGCCGCTAGGCTTCCCTGCGACCCTGTGTCAGTTAAGCAGTGTGGAAAATGGATGGATGGATGTTACATTATGTAATAAGCTTTGAAAAAAACAACAACTGCATTTTGTTTATTTTCATATTTTTGCATTTCTGCCTGCTTGCAGATCTAACTAGAGTGCTTCCATTCAAATAATATGCACCGTGGGCAATATTTTAATCAGTAATTTTCAATTGTAAAAAGCTGTTAATCATTATAGCATTTGAAATGCTCAAATTTGATCTCCCAAAGATGACTGTTAAAATACATTTTTAAAATACGGATAAAGCTTATTGTTATATAGGGGTGGCTGTGTCTCAGGTGGTTAAGCAGGTTGTCCACTAATCCACCAATCGTAGGGTTGGTGGTTCGATTCCTGGCCCACGTGATTCCACAAGAAACTGAACCCCAAGATGCTCTTGATGGCAAGTTAGTGCCTTGCATGGCAGCTCTGCTACCATTGGTTTGTGAGTGTGTGTGTGTGAATGGGTGAATGAGACACAGTGTAAAGCACTTTGGATAAAAGTGCGCCATTTACCATTTATATAGAACAGAGGCATGATAAATACTACAATATATTATTGTATAATATGTATGGTGGCTTAGTGGTTAGCAGGTTCACCTCACACCTCCAGGGTTGGAGGGTTCGATTCCCACCATGGCCCTGTGTGTGCAGAGTTTGCATGTTCTCCCCGTGCTGCGGGGGTTTCCTCCAGGTACTCTGGTTATCTCCCCCAGTCCAAAGACATGCATGATAGTCTGATTGGCATGTCTAAAGTGTCCGTAGTGTATGAATGGATGTGTGAATTTGTATGTGATTGTGCCCTGTGATGGATTGGCCCCCTGTCCAGGGTGTACCCCGCCTTGTGCCCCATGCTCCCTGGGATAGGAACCAGGTTCCCCGTGACCCTGAAGAAAGGATAAGTGGTATAGAAGATGGATGGATGGATATTTTAATGTACACTTTTTGTGCTTGGAACAAAAAACATGCTCAGCATTTCTAACATGTCTTGAGTAAATTAATCCAAATCACACTGCCACCATCATGTAACACTCGACACAAACAAGACTGCCTTTATTTATCGCAGTCATGTGTCACATTGCACTTGAACGGAATTATTTAAGACTATTTGCCTGCCTTGTCTTGCTCATGTTACACATGTTTCAGATGTTCTCCGGATCCTGTTGACCCAGGGATCTCTGGATCCCTGCATGCAAGGAATAACTTCTGTGATCTCACATATCCAATAACTCAGAAGCCATCAGCGACTAAACACAAATTATGTTGCTGTTTGAAACAGACAGTACTTTAATGGGACCAGCAATGTCTTGTACATAAAACATGCAGCCTGCTATGTAAGACAAATTTCATTTAGAGGTTTGTAGCACGTGTGTGAAATCATAACTGAAATGTAATCTGGAAGCCAGTGGTTATCTTGAATATCAAGATGGGGGAAAGGATTTAAGTCTACATACTGTAGATAAAGAACATTATGTAATCTAGTATTCATTTGAACAGGCGCAGTGCAAATGAAAGCACAATCAGGCAGGTAGTCTTTGCTCTTGGGAACAATAGCATTACACCTATTTAAACAATTTCATATCCTGCTTGAGCCTGAAAAGAGCACATGCTATTATCGGTTGTCTAATTCTTACATAACGTTAGCTTTTTATGTACCTTTTTTTTTTTTTTTTTACAATTTATGCAAAACATGTCCAACAATGGGTCGTCAACATCTTTATGTCCTATTCTGAAAGTTAAAGAATGAATTCAGACTCAACATGAGATTTTAAGTTTGTTAGTATGTTTGTTTCTTAAAATAGCATGTACTATTAAACTAAATTAGAAAATAATTTTGACCACCTGTTTTTTGCTGTGGTTTTTTTATTAAAAAGGGCAAACAGACATGGAGTCGTAAAATGTCTTTATTATTGCTGTTGTTGCAATCAAAGTGTGGTTTGTGAATGTTAACACAAAAGCTCTAGTACACATTTCCCATAAGTATTGAGATTTCATACAGAAGCTTTATTGTGCTTCTTGAAACACCTTTTTAAAAAATACAAAATAAAAAAAATAAAAATCCAGCAGCACCTCAGGAGACTGTCACATAGCAGTTGCTGAAAGTTGCCTAGTTGTTGAGTCAAGACACAACTAACTCATTCAAGCATAATTGGGGAAAAGCCTTTGATCACAGACATTTTATGATCACAAAATTGTGTTGCCAAGTAAAGAGGTTACCCTAACATTATTAAGTACAAAAAGGTATGATTCATATGGCAAGCTCATATGGAAAACAAAAGAGAAGTGCTTATTTGGAAAACAATGTCCATGTAGTAAAAAAGGGGAAAGAATTAGATACCAAGCATTACATTAAGTAGCTATTGGTGCAAGAGATCAAAGACAAATAAGAGCATTTGCTTTTCAGCATAAACTAAATAAATAGATAAATAGTACACAATAGGTGGAGAAAAAAAAAAGAAAAGAAAATGCTAGCATTACTCCTGGCCCTTGCTTCCATTTCACATTCACACACACAGAATTCTTATGGTAGATCAGTGGCTAAGGCATTGTAAATGCTTATGCTTGAGGCCATAACTTTTACATGCATGTTGAACAGGACATAGTGATTTTATTGTGATGGGAAACGTACAGAAAAATAATTAAACAATATACAGTAATTACCTTATTTTTAATTTTTTAAGTGATTCATGTATTTCGGTGGTATATCAGCTACTTAAGCTAACATTTTCTAGCATTTATCATTACTAACACGATTTTAACACTTGCTTTTCGTTTCATGAAGCAGATAAACATGTTAAATTGATACTACTGATGTAGTCCACAAGTCCATTATGTATCAGAAAGGTTAGGAATATGATGATGCTTCAATTATTCCCAATAATGTTATCTGAATTAATAAAGTACACTTGGCTAGATTTTGCTTGGCTATGTTAGCTGATTCTGGTATTAAAATGTATAGCGTCTGACAGTTTATTTTTTGATGTAACCATTTGTGGGTTTTTTTTAATGCAGGGTTAACAATTACTTTGCAGGATGTTATTTATTCAGGTTGGTCATAAGTGTAAGTTTTGTGCATTCCTTTTTTAACTCACAGTGGGCATTTCTCAGTTAAAAGTAGGCTAACACACGGTTGTGTTCAGACCCATCATTTATGCTCTATTATTGGGTGGCAATTTCCACTCGAAACTCGTCCTTAAGCCTGCCACTGAACATTTTTAAAGATTTTTTATTGGGGGGTTGGGGGTGCACGCTTGGTAGGTGTTCTGGGCATGCAAGAATTGACATTCACCGTTAATTTGAGTGATAAATCTCTTATCCAGTTTCCTCCAGATAATCCAGGCACAAAAGAGACAGAGAGCAAAATAATTATTTACAGACCAGGGATCTCTGTTCTCCAAGGTTATCAGTCTTTAGAATATGTATGTACAAGCTCTTATTTCTTGGACTTGATTCAGTTGACTTGGGCAACTTGGGACTCTGAACCAATGAAGTTGAGCATTGTCTGAACCAACTCCGGCAGGTCGTAGTCGTGCTTCCAGCTCCAGTCATGGCGCGCGTTAGAGTCATCAAAGTTCATGGGCCAACTGTCAGCTATACAGGGAAAAATCACACATCAATAAGATTAATAGATCTTGATCTCTCATATGACAAACTTAATGATGGTAAAAAAAAAAAAAAAAAAACATCTCTATTCAGGTTTCACACTTGAATGAAACACTGTACAAATTACAGGTATGTTGGGCAGCTTGACTCGTACCTATTGCCTGCCGTACAGGATCGATTTTGTACGCGAGTTGCAGGTCAGGCATCTGTTTCTGGACCTCTTGCGCCAGTTCATCAGGAGTGAAGCTCATGGCATTGATGTTGTAAGTGCGCATAGACAGCGTCTCAGCTGGGGCTTCCATGACCTCGAGCGTAGCCCGCAAACAGTCATCGATGTACATCATAGGAAGCCGCGTGTCTGGCTTCAAGTTGCACTCAAACTTGCCAGTCTTGACAGCATCATGGAATATCTGCACAGCGTAATCTGAAGATCGAAGACAGACCAAGATGTGCAAAATTTTCAATCATAATACATTCTTAGCCATTTGTACAAAAGAATTCCCAGCTTGATAATGATAGCAGCACATGAGGATGCACATGTAAGGTGAAGATATAGGCTAAATTCTTAGGCTGATATTTTATCAGCACAACTAAAAATACTTGCAGGGAGTAGCACTGTGTAAGACATACATCACGAGCCATAAGCATTAGCCTAAAATACACATATAGCACAGACGTGACTACGGGTGTAAACATCAGATCTTCATCTCCAATCAATGCATTACCAACTTTGTTCAGAGTAGATCTACAATTCATTTGTAGAGGACTATTTATTTTAAAGTATTGGAATTACAGCCAAATTACATTGTACATTAGCCTAATAAAGTATTTACACATTAGTTTAAAAATCAGATTTTATTTAACACAATAGCTGTTTGGCTTTTTTGGTAATAAGTGATTTATTATTGTTGCATTGATTAATTTCAAGTGTTGCCTTTTAAATGGATACATCGCTCCAAATAGTCAAATTGTTACACTTCTAGCTGGGACTGAGGCTACTGTACCTGTCGTGCCTCCACCTGGCTGGGAATCTGCAGAGATTATACCAGGGTACCGCAGACAGCGAAAGTCAAGACCATACCGGTGATGGTAATACTATGGATGAAAGAAAGAATGGTTGAGAAGGAATTAAGGTTGACTGACCAATATTCTGAGCAATCATGATCAGGTGAATATAGAATGCATTACCTCGCCCATTAGCTCAGCATGGACCTTGGAAACACCATATATGGTACGAGGTCGCTGCACACAAAGATCAGGAGTCGGGTTACGTGGGGAAGTTGGGCCAAAGGCACCAATCGTGCTAGGAACAAACAGTCGAAGCCCATGCTCTGCAGCAATGTCCAAGATGTTGTGAAGACCTGAGAACAGACAATGGCACATGTCACTTAGCAAGAAAAATTAAAACTTACATTTAATAAAAAAAATAACAATAATTAACACTTATGTAAAATAACAATTTGAGCTCCTTATTATACTGAATGATAGAAATGATGTGATTATTATAAGTGAATAACCCAGACATACCAGTTATGTTGACAGCCCGGGCCAGGGCTACATTAGCTTCCCCAACAGCACTGAGAAGAGCACTGTAATGCACCAACCAGGTGATCCGGTTGTTGACAACAATCTCTCTCAAGTTCTTATAGTCCAAAATGTCAGAGTAGATAAAGGGGCCTGTATAGAGGTCAAGAAATATGCCACTTTCATAACCACAACTCACGTCTTCTTGTTTTATTTTGAGCAGTCAGACGACTTTTATATAATACAGATCATAGTTTATAATAATTATATAGTTTGCCAGTGTAGCAAACTATCCAAATTACCTTTCTGGCAAAACACACAACTTTTAGAAGTACAAAGGCACGAGTTAGACTGGCAAGCCATAATCAGATTTTTAAAGAAACCACTATAAACATAAGTACCTGTAGTGCAGGTGTATAACTGCTATTAAAATGTCCCACGCAAATGGCGTTCTACATTTTGAATAAGACAAATGTGTCTTCTAGTATACTATCAGGAACTGTTGCAAAGGCTGCTTTGTTTATACTGGTAACCATAGAAAGGCAGTGAAAGACCTGCTCTCAGAGCTTTGAGACTCTAGCAGACTACAGTTACATGAGAGAAAGAAACCAAAGACAGCACTTACCACTGTGAAACACATGGGTGGGAGGCTTCCTGATATCTGAAAGGATCACATTGTTTTTTCCAAACCTCTTCCTGTGAATCAAAACCAAGCTGCAGGTTAATTTTCCCAGAAAACTCACAAACCCAGCATGCACATGCATCCTTACCTTAACAATTTGGCAAGCCCAACACCTAGTTGCCCAAGGCCACCTACAAGGGAATGAAAAAGCAGAACAATCAATCAAACAGGAAAGTTGTAAAGGCCACTAGATTTGCAAGCTGATATCCAATAAAGAACAGAACGTTTGATCATGATTCATGAAATTTAGCAATGGCAAATATAGTGGGTTTCAGTCATACCTGTGATAAGGACCTTTGGGTGATCTGTTTCAGAAAAGGACACAGAGTGAAAGCTGGCATCTGATGCATTCGTCACTTGACGGGGAGAGAAACTGACATGACGCACAGCCACTGCTGAAACCTGGCAGCCACATCCAGGGGTCAGAAGGGCTTTCTTTGCCACCTTAGTCAAAGCACGGACTACTGGCATCTTCAGTTACCTATGAATAAAAATGTGTTTAAAAAATTTAAAGTAGTTATTGGGAGCTATTTTAAGTAATGGACCACATACGACCAGCTCTATACATTATGAGTATGGCAAATGATGAAACAGTTATTTATAATTGTAGATACACAATTCTAGAGAGCAAGGTAAACAGTTATCGGCAAACTATTTGAAGAAAAGGCAGTCTTGCAAAACATTTTTTTTTTTTAATTCAGTCTGGTCTGCTAGCTGCCAAATCACATCTGGTAGTCCAACTTTACCAGCTGGTTATTTTCTAGCTTCTTTCTAACTTGAGAAGAAATGATTGAGATTTTGTAATTGCTTTATTTTGTTGTGTTATTTTCTTTCAAATAGCTTGACTAAAAATGTTTTGAATGTATAGTTTTTTAAATCGTGGCTTCCTTTCTACCAGGTATTACAAGCTGGCACAAATACAAAATGGCTACCCGCTTGACCAGCTCTGGCAGTGCTGGTTGACCCGCTTGAACAGTTTTGCGAGCGGGTATCTGGTCAGACAGAGCTGAATTTTTCCGCAGGTCTTGCAAAACAAATAAACTGCGGATAGACTGTGACACAGAGACAACTGACACCGTATTTCGAAAGCTTATCGCGCCAGTTTGACAGTTGAAGGCTGAGACGTGGGGTGGCCAAGTATCCCTACTGTCCTGCCTTCGCGAGCGACCAATCATCGCGCAAGAAAAACGTCATTAGACAGCGCAACTGACGTCAGTGTCCGACTCTGGTCACGTGGGTCTACTACACTGCTTAGCGACGGATGCCGCAGTTTAAATGGACCCCTAGTTTATATTGGACATTCGCTGTACATTCGAGCTTCTCTCTTCTATTTCACAAGAAATGAGCACACAAAAAGGACATCATGTGTATCCTCTTAATGTGTATTGAGTGGACATAGAACCGATACAACTGAATATTTTTTTATTTTCTCCCGTTAAAGCCCGCGGAAGCCAATTTTTGGGAAACGCAGATCATCAGCACTTTATAGTGATAGAGTCAGTAAGGGACCGTCTAAAAAGTATATGACCTGGGCAATTGTATAAGATTCTACTAAGTTTATAGTCGTCAACTTATCAGGATGTCTAACTTATTGCAGTGTAAAATAAAAAATGGCGCACTTATATAGCGCTTTTTTATCCAAGGCACTTGGATCCAAAGCGCTTTACACTGTGTCTCATTCACCCATTC
>JAFFST010006629.1:21423-42178 GCA_022414735.1 Noturus placidus
GGGGGGGGGGGGGCAACAACAAAGAAACTTATTAAAAAGTGTTCAGCCAGGTCCAGAACAGCTCCAGTGAGTGTTGAACAAGTCTCTGGAACTGTACTGGAGGGATTCTTCTAAGAGATATTTCTTCAAATGGTGTTTTGATGATGGTGATAGAAAGCAATGTGTGACAGTTTAAAATCTCCCAAAGGTGTACAGTTGTATTAAGATCTGGCTATTATGAAGGCTATAGCATATGACTTATATGCATCAGTGGATGGGCATCAGCATAGAAATGTCACATCAGACAGGTGAATGTGATCAAACAGAATAACTTTGTTTTTCTCCCTTTTCCTTTGCTCTGTACATATAGATCTTACAACATGTTCGTTGTTAATAACATCGTTTCCCCATTTAAAGTAATGTCCTTGGGAAATAGGACATTATCTCGAGAATGCTCGCAACATTTTGACATGAAAGACACTGCACATGTAATACCGTGTTCTAAATTTATTATGGGTTTGTTTAATCATGTTTTGTGTGAAACCACCTACAGAACATTTGAATGCCCAAAGAATATAACATAAATCTACAGTTAATGTACATCAACATGTGACATGCACCAATCACCGAAATACATCCAGTGAAATCACGGTCTCAGAAAAGCATTGCACTGAAGAAACATTCATAAAAAAACATAAATAAAACAAAAATTACATCTGACCAAAAAAAAGCATGTTTAAGCTTTAGTGAACATGTACAGTACAATACAAATTATTTGTTAACATGCCAATCCAAAAACCTGTATCCACAAGCTGTTGCAATTGACAACGTTACCACCCAAAACTAGAATGATTTAGAAAAAATCCTTGTGTTCATGATGAATCCCATAAGACGTATGATGATAATCTGACTATAGAACACCAGAGGAGTTACTAAGCTAGAGACAAATAAACATGTAATGAAATGTATATTGTCCCAACAGTGTTCTGCACTCTTTGACCTCAGTCTGACTCAATTTAGACACATCTGAATCCACACCGGAGGATATAATAAGGAAGGCAGAGGACTAAGTGGTATATATCAAGAGAAGCTGTTTTTTTTTTTTTTTTTTTTTAGGATGGATGAATGTCTGGACTGAGTCACTGCACCCAGCCTTCACACCAGCATTACAGTGTAGTTTTCATTTCACATTCTGCCCCTGAAGCCAGACAAGGCAGTGAAAGTTTTCAACCCTGATTACACCCGTGTGGCTGTGGATAGGATCAGAGTGTCACACGACACTGGGACCAAATGCTAAGCAAAATGGCCTTACTGTAAAAATGATGTATCCACCACATAGGTGGTGATGACAGAAATGTCTAAAATAGCCTAGTATGTTGTAGTAAGTGTATGGTTTTAATCCATTATCTGTAATGGAATGCAAGAGAGGGATTATTCACCACCACTACGTTAAATATGTGTCGAATGTGCAACATTACAGCAGACATAAGGTACTTGCACTTGAGTATGATTTTTAGTGTGAACCATTGCAACAGCAGGGTATGTCTTTATGTTTATATTTCTTCGATATTTCATTTATTTTAAGAAGAATAACAATGAAGCATCGAACGATTAAGCTTTGAACCAAAGTGTGCAAATGACAGGCTTTTTACTGTACAGATCCAAAATATCATTTCCCTTATTAAATCATTTTCTTTATACTGGCAAATTATACGCTACTGTTATACAATAAAAGATTTCAGAGCAAATTGTTTCTGGGCAAACATCAACCATCACATCAGGCACTGACCATCATTATTCGGAAAAAAAAAAAATTCAAGAAAAAAGTAAAAATAATAGCACAATTTGGTACACGGGCTCACACTCAACCACCAAATGTTTAGCAACTGGCTGCCTGTCTCGATAAGCTCCACTTAGTGTATGAAAGTTGCTATACTAATATATATATATATATATATATATATATATATATATATATATATATATTTCATATTCTCAGTCAGGTTAAGATGCATGTCTATGGACTCTGCAGAGGGCCATCCTCTGTCTCTAGTTGAGCTAGCTGTCTCCTGAGGCTGTTCACTTTATTCTGTAGCTCCTTGTTGTATTCAATAATATGGACCATCTCCTCGTATGCCTCGTCCAGACACTTGGTTGAGCGATTAAAGCGAAGGAACACACCTTTAATAGAGCAAACAAAATGAACAGATCAGCATATCTGATATTAAGAGTACTTTAAATGAATTTTAAAGGTGATGAGATTACATGATGCTACGGTAGCGAAGCTGAAGCAAGCTAAGTGCATGGAAAGAGCGACTACATGCCACGCTGGTAGGATCATATATCGAAATGTCCGAGATCAGCAGTCTCGTGATGCTAATACATTTTTGACACCATTCTTATACCATGTACAGATAGCCACGAGTTATATTGCATAATGCATATATTGCGAAATTAGTCATGTGTTTCCTAGAAATACTGACACTGAGTCACAGCACAAAGTACTGGTGCTCATACACTTTAAAATATTCCAAACACATATTAAAGGGTTGTATTGGATACAAACTGCCCCTGTGTTGCTGACTGCTATTTAGAGAGGTGTTTAGAGAGCCTACTCATGTGCTGAGTATGTTCAGGAGCCCTTGAATTCAGTGACCACTAAAGATATTTGTCAGAGAAAGGAACAGGACACGAAAGCCCAGTTTTAACATACATGATCACATTTCAGCATGAATCAAAGGCTTAATTAATCTCATTTCTTGCACGAATGAATGGATCAGTTAGTCCACAATTTTCACTTTTCATTTTCAGTTCAGAATTTCACATTGTAGACGTTGCAGATGATTTTTAAGAGGAGTGTGTTTCCAAAGGGATTCCACTGTTGTTTCTTTAGACCTTATAAAAGTTATGTCTACACTTACTCTGCAACTTTTATTATGTTAAGCATACAAATACATTCATCATAATTTTAACGGGTTTTTAAAAACCTCTCCTTTTTTGAACTAGAGTATGCCCCTTTATACAGTATACTGTGGGCTTTAAAGCATGTGGTACCATTATTTTAAGAAACAGTTCTAGCCAGCACTACTGCAGCCCCAATCTTGTTGCCATATGAACAACCTAATGTAACCCTGCTTTGAACTGGTGCCATTATTTTCATAACAAGAAAACGTCCCATAATGTTAAGCCACATACAGGCATTAGCACATGTTGCTTTACAAATCTTGCTGGGTTACATTCTCAGAAACCTGCCACACTAAAATACAAAGAAATCTTGACTCATTAACTGAAATTATTCCAGGTAATATTAAACAATTGAGCTGGCTCTTGTCAGTCCATTTTTTTTTTCTCAAGATATACTTAAGTAGGTGGAATCGGCATTTGAATTTTATTTTTATTTTTTTTTTTTTAACTCTGTGAGCTCACTAGTCCATTCCCACCCATATTCATGAAGCTCTGCCCCCAGTCACTTGTGTTATTAGTTAGAAGGATTATCCAAACACTTACAAGCATTACATTTTCCAAATGCCACTTAATACACGTGTTCTGAAACCACAAGTTCAACCTTCATCATATTTTAAAAGTTATTTGTACCAGGAAGAAATAAAATTGAGAAAAAAAAAAAAAGACTATTGCACCTTTAAGGTTTGCAGCTACTAATTTACATGCTGAACATATGAAAGTATGAAGTCATTGTAGAGAACTGACGCCCAGCTACAGCATTTCAACGGTGTAGCAGATTTGAAATACTGCCACGTTTTGATTTTCAGCATGAAATGGTTGCCACGTGTAACTAATAACACACAACACAGCTTTAATGCTAGGTTTACTGTTTTACGCATTGTTTTCACTATGTGGTTGAGTTTTCTATATACGCAGCAGCATGAGTGGATCACATTCCCTTGGCACAACTTCAGCATTTAATTCTTAGAAAGCAATCTCCTGCTGATTTGTTTTTCATCATTGAGTAATGTAAAAGTGACGCAGTGAAGGCTTTCCTTATCAATGTGCTATGTTTCCTGCACGACGCTAACAAAAATGAATAGTTTGCGTATTGTGTTTCATGTTTTTTACATGGAGGTTACTTCTTGCTCTGGAACAGAATCTTTCCCATATTAAACTGCACAAAAGAACTCAGTCACACAGCATAAATACACTGCTGCCCTCTAATGGTTATACAAGAGAACACTGTACATCATATACACTCACTGACATTTTATTAGTAACATGACACTAATACGGAGTAGGGCCTCCTTTTGCTCTCAAAACAGCACCATTCTGAGTAATCTCTAGAGACTGTTGTGTGTGAAAATCCCAGGAGACCAGCAGTGGCAGAAATACTCAGACAAGCCTGTCTGGCTTCAACAATCATGCTACAGTCAAAATCACTGAGATCAGCCCCCCCATTCTGATGGTTGATGTGCACATTACCCATAGCTGGTGGCCCATATCTCCGGTGTTCCTAATAAAATGTTCCGTGAGTGTACATACAATACTGTTATTAAGCTTTAGGTATTAAAAACAGGTACTGTACTCCTGTGATGTCATAAGAATATAGATGGCAAACCACTAGCTTTAGCAAGGAAGAAGTATGGTTGAAAAGAAAGCAAATGTTATTAATGGTAGAGTTAAAGCTATCAGTGCTATAGAGAAGTCTAATACATCCAGGTGAGTGTGTAGAAGGAGTGGGAAACCAAACAGAACTAAGATGAGAGAGAAGAAACTGGGAGTACTAAGATGTAACAGGTGAAAATGTTTACAGTGACATTAAATGCGTGTTCTCACCCTCCCAAAGCAGCAGACTCTGTGGAGCTACAGATGGCCAGATCACAAGACTGTTGGCCTCATAGAGAGGGTTAAGGAAGCGCTCCAGCTCCTGAGGCCTATTCATCCATGACCACAGGGACACTGTCTTTTGACAGAGCTCCAACGTCACCCTGCCGTTATTACACACACAAAAGGTTCAATCACTGCGGTTTCTACAGAGACCGCAAAGATTATAATAACAAATGCATTACCAAGTCAGCACTCACTGAACATCCTCATATCCTTCAATTTAATGTTTATTGTCTACACTAGGTAAACCCCTAAGGGCTATGCTTGATCACTAAAAGTAATAAATCTTTCTGGTATAATATGTGGTAAATATCATTAATGCACAGAGTGAACATTAGCAGTGATCTCACAATATGCAGTGAATGCAGAGATTATGCAATATCCATCCATCCATCCATCCCATATGTACTAATATAATATAATATATATATGTATGCTCACTACATAAGCGATAATGATAGTACACTATAAGCCTAGTAGAATGCAATTTGACTTTCATCTACAGAAAAAAAAAGCAAAGTGTCTGTCGGAACTAGTTACACATAATATCACTCGAAAAAAGAATCTGCTTATTTTGTTTGATTTCCTTCAAAAACTGATAAAACAATTATAATAATAAAAGGTATGACAAAATAATATGCATTTAGCTATTTTTATTACACCACGCATTAACTAAAGGCCTATTTTAGAATAGTGAGAATTTAGTTTTGACCTCACTGAATAGTTTGTCTGAATATATACACACATGTATGGATAAAGTGTACTGTGCTACTGTGGGATCGTGAAGTAAAGCAATAAAGAGAAAACAATAGACAGAATAAATTCTATATTTTTGCAATACTATAGATTTCACAAGAAACAGCTCAGCTTCATCAACAAAAGTTAAAGCAGATGAGTGGAAGTGAGATACCGACCTCTCGGCAGCGCTGTTTCCCAGAAAAGTGCCAAACTGGGAGGCGTAAGCGTGTTCGAACAGCGCGACCAGAATGTGTTCGTTAAATTGGAAGGAGCAAGGAAACTGGCGCAAGATCTGCCACACACAGTCCAGGAAGAGCAAGAACACAGGTGCTTCACTCCTCGGCTTCCCGTTGGAGTATGCAGACTGGGCACAGCGCTGCTGAAACGGGTGACCCGCCTGCACACAAAGGAGCAAAAAGTCAGACAATGATGAAAAAACAGCTTGTAATTTCTGGAACCATATCCAACACTCGCACACAAGGTGAATTTGATATGCTTCATTCGTTTCCCTCCCTATTTGTTGAAACTATTACTTGATTAGTTTCCTTCCTGATTGGGGGCTGGAGCTTGCGTTAGTCTGCATGGCAATTCTGTGAATCACAATATTTAAGGTTCAATAATATGATTATTATAGGTGTTTAAGCACTTTTAATATTAAAAATGATTGGTTAATCCACACTCATTAGGCACATTAATACCACTTAAGACCACTTGCTCATTCATGCAATTACCAATCCATCAATTATGTGGCAGCAGTGCAATGCATACATTTTTAAAAAAAAAAATCATGCAGAGTTGTCAATAGGTAGGATTCAATTAATGTTCACATCAAACGTCAGAATGGGAACAATGTGAGCCCAGTGACTTTGTTCTGGTTTAAGTATTTCAGAAACTGCTGATTTCTGGGAATTTTCATAAGCACAACGGTCTCTAGAGTTTACACAGAACCTTTTTGATGTGCGGGGTTTAGGCTCCAGTAACGCTATACAACCATGAACAACAGATAAGCATCTCAGAACGTACAACATGTCAAACCTTGAGGCCGATAGACTGCAACAGCAGAAGACCACATCAGGTTAAACTCCTGACAGCCAAGAACAAGAAGCTGAGGCTACTGTGGGCACAGGCCAAAAACTGCTGAAGATTTGAAAACTCTGGGGTTTGTTTTTCAATATTTGAAATTCCCTGGCTTACCTAGGTAACTGTAAATTCATAACCAAGGCCGCATTTACACAACATGGTTCAAGTGACCCAATTCCCATTTTTTTCCTCCCATGTGGCACAGATCGGATATGATCGATGAACGTGTAAGCAGGAAAAAAGCACATGGATTCCGATTTTCTAAGATCCGTTTCAGGCCTCATTCATATGTGGAAATAAATCTGATATGAATCAGATACGTGCATTTGTGTCTGCCATGCAAGTAGACAAATCAATATTTCCCCTGTCAATGCGAGTCGTACCTCATTGAAAAAGTGACTGTGGCGAATGATGTCAACTCAGATGGACACCAACCGTTGCTACACGTTTCTACACGTAGCTACACCAATCACTGCTACATTTGCCCAGGCTGCAACAAGCTCTCTTCTTTTTCGTTGTTGTTTTTTTTTGGCTTACCTTTAAACATGGTTGTATTATATTTTCGTCTGCGTCCACTGCAAATTTGTTTATTTATCGGAATTAGGCATCAAGACCTGCAGTGTAAATGCAGCCTAAGTGTCCCCAGAAGTGTGTCTCACCTGCAGCCACTCACGCTCAACGAGGGCCTGGAAGCCACGGACTGTCCTGCAGCCTGGATCCAAGATGATCTGGGCTAAAGAAGTGACCTGCAGTGTGGAGTCCGTGCCCTCTGTCCCGTGGACTAACACTGATGCACCCTCTCTGAAGACACAATGCCAGGGCGGCAAACATCGGGACAAACACAAGTCAATATACTTGATTGTAATTTTTTGATTGTGCTTTTTTGTCACTGTAAGGGTACATACCACAGGGAGAAAATAGTTCATTTATGAATGCTAAAATATACATATTGGGTTTGCAATAGACAAAAAAACCAAAAACAAAAAAACAGTTCCTTTGTAAATGCAGTGAGGGAAGACAGTATTTGATCCCCTGCTGATTTTGTACGTTTACCCACTAACAAAGAAATGATCAGTCTATAATTTTAATGGTAGGTTTATTGGAACAGTGAGAGACAGAATGACAACAAGAAAATCCAGAAAAACGCATAAAACGCAGAAATTGTTTTTATAAATTGATTAGCATTTTGATGCAAACACTTTCACCCAGTTTTCCTCTGGTGGTCAGATGAGACCAAAATGAAGCTCTTTGGCATCAACTCAACTCGCTGGCTGTGTTTGGAGGAGGAGGAATGCTGCCTATGACCCCAAGAACACCATCAAACATGGAGGTGGAAACATTATGCTTTGGGGGTGTTTTTCTGCTAAGGGGACAGGACAACTTCACCGCATCAAAGGGACGATATACGGGGACATATACCGTCAAATCTTGGGGGAGAACCTCCGTCCCTCAGCCAGGCCATTGAAAATGAAAAGTAAGTACTAAGTCATGTTTTGCAGAGGGGTCAAATACTTATTTCCCTCATTAAAATGCAAATCATTTTAGAACATTTTTGACATGCGTTTTTCTGGATTTTTTTGTTGTTATTCTGTCTCTCACTGTTCCAATAAACCTACCATTAAAATTATAGACTGATCATTTCTTTGTCAGTGGGCAAACGTACAAAATCCGCAGGGGATCAAATACTTTTTTACCCTCACTGTAGCTAATCTGGCAAACAGGATTTTACATTTAATAATAATCGATGTGGTAGTCTGGGAAAAACCCATTGTATGTTCCTGTAGCTGGATTTTGGTGCAAAGCTAAAATATTATGACTAAAACTCAGGTTTGGGCTAAAATAGGGTTTTTCCTGCCTAGAACATACTTTTACTTTCCAACTTTAAAACCCCCCACAAATGTCACTGAAACAACGTGGACATTTGATTACTATTTTATTATTTTACTATTTTATTATATAAAAATATACTTTGTAACCTTGCCTAGGCTACCTGCCTGCAATGACCACGATTAAAACCATGCTAGCTACGTGTGATTTCTTCACACAGTGGAGGTCAGGCTTTTATCCAGTAGTTGAATCGATACAAGACGTCTTGATACAGACACAATCCTCATCGATTCGGGTTGTAATCTAACTTTTTGCTCTTGGGGTAATCAGTTATTTGGGGTAACTAGAGTCATTTACATAAGGCCCTTCGCCTGCACATCGTGCATTAATCCAGGGATTTTTGAGGATGCAAATGTGCTTTCCATACAAAATTAAAATGTTCAAATCTAGGTCATTTAGAAGTGTGATGGGACCTCAATCTCACTTCTAAATGACAATGCCATGTGGCAGAAGGTTACATTCCCAGATGCTTATAAAGTATATAGCAAGTGGAGTGTTGACTTGTAAACTGTGCTTCCATCTTAACAAGATTTATTTCGCACACATTACCATATAAGGAGTTACTGCACACCTGCCACTGCCAGCCAATCGGAATGAATTACTCTTTACTAAATCACAGACAGGACGGATTTTTAGTACATTATTGCTTTATGCCTATATTGTTCTCTTTGAGGCCACAAATGATGTTCGTATTTCCTCACATAAATGTCATGGAAGAATAGAAAAATGTAGAATCTAGAGAAATCAGCTCATAACCAAACCCAAAAATGACTCTATATTTAAAGACACAGCAGCACAAAGTACATTAATGTGTTGTGCACAAACAGCAGCATGAGACACAGCTGTACAAGTGTTTTATGAACTTAATGATGATTGCAGGCTAGAAACTAGCTAACCATTATTACTCAAATGGGCTTTGCAACAAGTGTAACATGAAGCAAGGCAAATGCTCTTTAATTAGCTCAGAATGCAACAGCCAGTGAGAAAACAGTAATTAACACAGCCGTAAACTAGTTACACGCAGCTATCTTCTGTAATTATTCAGAGGCTTTGAGAGCACATCTGTCCAAGGCAGAGAAAGAAGAGGTGAGACAGAGCAGAGGGAATTAAACACTGAGAGAAGAACGCAGGTCAAACACTGACCTGTCAATGCACTGAGCAGCCAGGCAAGCAGTGGTGAGGATCTCTTTTACATGGCTCTGCCAGTTAGAGGCCTCCAGTTTGCTAAGCCAGCGGTCCATGCTGTTTGAGTGGTCATTACACGCCTCCACCAGCTTGATCAGGCTCTCTTGTAGAATGTTGGACCTGGGACAGATCATTTCACTCGTTAAAACAACGGCTATGGCATACATCACAGGACTAATAAAGAAACAGGGAAGTTTCCCAACATCTTCCATTCCCTCGTGGTACTCTGGTATAAACGAGACGCCGTAATGTAAAACAGCACCACGTGTCCGCAACAGAGCAAACAAATTAACTCAAATACTCGTATACTTGTATGTACTATTCTAGACTTAAGCATTAAGTACTCACACCAACAGGTTTTCCTATTGCAGTTTAAAAACATGTCTGTTTTGAGTACAAGTCTTCTGGATTTTGTAGATTAGTAAATACTTTTGAATGTATGCTGAGGGTTTACGATTTGAGACACAGATCATGACAACAATCACGATGACGGCAGAACGTTTTTAAAGATAAACAGAGCTTGCCAATCTGTTTAGCACTCTTGGTCAGTTTGATTTAATAACCAGATGGACAGGGAGCTATTTTCACTCAGCCACAGGACTCATTTTTATAGTACAGTTTTATAGTACAGTTTTTCTGCTAAAATTGAGCCCAAATTTTGTAACATATGGAGGCACCAATGAAAATGACCAGAGTCATATTGTGCTTTAATTCCACAATTTCAATTTAAAAATTTTGAACCTTCTTATGTCATAATAGTTGAGACCTGAGAAAATCTTGATGATATATTCACTAGACCCATTCATAGTCTTTATGAAGACACCAAAGGTTATCAGCCATTATTGTTTACATTGTGTTAATTGAAATGCTTCTTTCTTTCTTTCGTGGATATTCACAGTAATACAGTGATGAACTTATACTAATTTATTCAACTGAGCATCATCAATGCAATGCTCAATCAACCGCCTTGAATGCACAACTTCAAAAATACACTTTTGTTTTTTTCCATTGTAGTCTTCATATGATATAGGATTGTAGTATTCACTCACCTCTCAATAGCTTTGTTGATTCTCCTCCATTGCGGGTAGTTTGCCTCCTGTTCAAACCCACCTCCACGGGCCTTAGCCTGCTGCGCTACTGCAACAGTGCGCGTGTCGATGATGTAACCACGTTTCCCTGCACGAAGTGTAGCATTGATCAACTTCTCATCTTCCTTACAGCGGCGCCCATTTGTTCCAGTCAGAGGCTGCCCTGCTCGCATCATCACCTGGGGACACGGACACCAAGCACGCGCCTAATCATGATCAAAATACACCTAATATACAGTACAAGACTCCCCGAAGTGAACAGCTGACCATGCCGTTCTTCTTGTGGTAGTAGCTGAGCACCGGGAAGCGTCCGCCGTGTCGAAACGCAGCAGCTTTGCACAGAGTGTCGTCGTCTATTTCCCTGGGTACAGCCAATAATGAAGGGTAGGAGGGGCAAACAATGAAGTTTTTATTTACTTCACTAAGTCGCCACTCATCTGTCTGTCAAAGAACCATAAACAAAACACACTCAGCCAGAAGTCTACAACCTTCTGAATATAGCATAGACACTGTGCACAAATGTGAGCACATACCATCGATTCCAGATCTCTGAAGGCCTCATCTGGTGAGAACAAGTGCCACCCATCATCAATGACCTCAAACATGGGCCGGTAGAAGAAAGGGTACATCAGGGAGACAGAGTCAAGTGTGGATAACGCCTAAAAAAAAAAGGGGGGGGGGGGGGGGGGGGTTCAGATTCATATTCAGATTTTTCATGCCAAGGATGTCTTTACCGGTGACAGAGCAGGCATTTCAACCCATTAAAATGAGCCATGTTTGGTTGCTTTTGAAGCTCCTGGTATAACCTGGCATTTTTATTGCAATAGATTATATGACTGAGAATGTACAAGCTTGGACGTCCACACATCACGTTTAAAAGCATGTGTACTAGAGGTCGACTGATTAATCGGTTTTGAACTAGCGGTTATCAGGAAAAATCCACACCAATAGTTTTTCCCGGTTGTGTCCGTTGCGGGAGAGGTTGAGAAGAGTCCGCTGCTGTTATACAGAATGAAAACGGCCTCTAGAAGAGAAATAAAAACTATCGATGACCCAATTTTGTTGTGTTATTTGAAGTGTTTTTTATTCATTTCGGATGTCTCTATTTATTTTATTTATTTATTATATTTATTTGTTATGTGTAGTGTTAGTTTTTGGTTCAGTTTGGGTGCATTGCTTTTATTTATTTTAATATTTATTAATATTATATTAATAATATATTAATATTTACATATTTTTCATTTTAAAAAGTACACTACATTTTCATGGTACAGTCAGTACTGTTTTATTTTTGTAATAAAGTTCAGAAATGTTTTACTTTGAGGGTTAGGTTTTCAGTCAGTATCACTTTTAAAAACTATCGGTCGATTAATCGGTTATCGGCAGTTACTTAGTTATCGGTAAAATCGGTCGACCGCTAATATGTACAGTGCAGTGCAGGGTCTTAAATGAGTGCAGGGTCTTAAACCAAGCATAGATAATGAATAATCAATCTCAGTTGAGGCTGCGTATTTATACATGCCTGAACATGAATAAAAATTCTAATCAGATCAAAGTATCTGAATAAAAAATTAAACACACTTCAATGGAGCTAGCAATGTTGAGACACTCCTCCATGCCAGGTATGTCCAACTGAATAATCCGCATGTCCTTGCATTTCACGATAATTGAGCCAAGAGAGCCGAGAAACCTACGAGAGGAGAAATCAAGACAGAGGATATCAAACGAGGCCCTTACTTTCGTCCTGAATCCGTTACCAGTTCCAAGTTTAACATTTTAACCAACAGCATCCAAGCCCTCTGAAAACCTAGGGGAAAACCCTGCACAACATTTGTAATACAGTCAGGTCTGTATTTTATTATGCTCCAAATGTTAAAGCTGCAGTACAGAACTTTTTTTTTTGTTACAAATGAACAAAAATCTATTTACTGAGCAAGTAATACTTTGGCATTTACACCTCTACACTGCACACTTCCCTCTTCTAGAGCTCAATTAAAAAATCTTGTATGGTAGCACTACTTGTATTGTTCTCTGCTTGATATATTGCTTTGTTTGTATTCCCTCATTTGAAAGTCGCTTTGGAGAAAAAGCGTCTTCTAAATGAAGAAATATAAATGTAAAAGAAAGTACATTAAAAAAAAATCTCCTTACCTTACCCCCATTCTCAACATTAATCTTATAATAATGATTTATTATTTGAGCTGGAAATGTCAGTTTGATGTCGTTCATCTTTGCGTTGTTACGACACGTCCGTAAACAGAAAGAAGAAGACCCGGCTACTATATTGCGCGCGTGTGTGCTGAGGATAGTGGAGTGTTTGTAGCTTGTTCTTACAACAGCTGCTTAGAATTGAAACTTGTCATCTAGATGGCTGCTTTTAATATGGATTGTTCTAAACGCAATCATCATGATTAACATCTGGGGAATTAGCTGTTGTCAAAACCAAGAAGCCTTGGGAGCCTGCAGTCAAAAACTGAACTCGACAGAGCCCGTGCTTAAATGAGACAAAATATCGGCATGGCTTTTGAGATCTGACAGGATTGAAGACTGACACAGAGGTGGCTTTTCTTCCACTGATAGTTCAGTGGCTCAATAGGTAGCTAGCTAATATTAGCACACTTGTTCGCTTGATTCAGCAAGTTATCGAGTTTTCAGTGTTGAGGTTTTTTTTTTTTTTTTTTTTTAAACTATGAGAGAGAGAGCAACTCACATCTACTTCAAGAAAACCATATCCGTGCCACCTCCATTGTTAAGTATTGGAGCTAATACACAACCCATAGGAACACCTCAAACCATCAACCTTATCCACACAGCCCTCTGTACGGGAGTACGGAAGCATACCCCACATGTATATTAAAATAAATAAATAAATAAATAATGATGAAAAAAAAAAAAAAAACTCTAAGTAACTTGAAATTTTATGTTTCTAATAGAGATGGCAATAGACAGGGAAAAGTTCAGTAATGCAGCTTTAAGTGAAAATTAACAGTATATTAACTTCTGGTGGTCCAGTCTTTTGACATTTTCATCATACCATTGAGGGTAATTCCCTTCAGGGATGTGTCACCATTAACACAACTTTTCTCCCCATCTAACAGTAATCCTAAATGGCACTCAGACGTTTCTCCTGTGGTACCATGGGCATAACCACACACTCTTTAGGGGCGTCGTGACCCACCCAATGTTGAGGGAATATCAATCTGACCCCCCCAATATAAAGGAGAAAATATTTTCTATATGTCCCGCTTTAATTTTCCCTGCCAACGGATCTGTCTTTTCTTCATCTATTCTATTTATTTATGTCTATTCTTTTTTTAATATATTCACGTTTGTTAAGGAAAATCGGTGTGTGTGTGTGTGTCCCTCCAACTGTACAGATGGTTTTGCCCATAATCAACGAAAGTTCGGTGATGTATTTTAGCAGTTTCCCCATGCTGTGGGAGATTCTATCACTCAGAAATCACGTGAATTCAAACAATAACTGTACTCCTAAAACTATGTTCTAAATATGCTAATTTTCAGTATGAAATTTCGGAAATATGGCTGCGCGGGGGGTGGGGAGATGGGTGGGGGGGAGAGATAGTCCAAGCATCCCCCAATGTCCAAGCGTCCCCCAATGTACAACACTGACAGATGCTCCATTTCTTGTTCTTAGATAAACCACTCATAAAAGCAACAAATAATACAGGAGTGTGTTTGATTTTTTTTTGCTCTACTTAGTGAAACAGTGTTTCGTATTCATTGTTGGCAAGGCTCATCTTCTAGGACCTTTGTTTAACATGTTTGTGTAGTGGTCTGTGAAAACCCATAGCATGTCCCTAGAAATATGATGACTGAACAATTGGATTCTACCTATAACATACAGTGCCACCTTTACTTTAAAAAATCATCAGCAAAATGGTGCAGAAACGTCTTTACTTTATATGCATACAGCATTTCTCTACACATTGTACTGCGTGTGGTTGTGTGTGAGACAAATAAAAATTGTATTGGAATAACCTTGTCTGTGCTTCCTGAAAAAAATCACCCTGAAATGAAGACGTTTTGTCAAACGCCATGACTGAGATTTGCCTCAGGCGAAAAGACTAGAGAGAGACTGATGTATTGACTGCTTATGAAGTGTGATCACCCATTTCCCATCATAAATAGTCCATACATTTCTTAATTTTTATTTATTACATATTTAGGTGAATATAATTAGCCTATCATGCTAGTGTCTTTCAGTGGTGTCTTTTCAAGCTGTATTCAAACTTAAGTATTCATTTTCACCACGTGAAGGGTTTTCCTAGGCCGCCACGCATATCTCAACTTCGTGTAAATGTGTATAGAACTTATGGGATTTATTATGAATAATTGTGTGGACACATCTTTCTTATGCGCAAATTTAAAATGTGTTTTAAATACTTTCTGACAAAAAGACACTCCTCTGTGTTAAAGGAATCAGGTGTTTAAGTACAAGCGCAAGGAAACCAGCAAACTAGAGAACCTGGACTCACACTTGGTGTACAGTGAGCCTACCTCTTCTCGATAGCGTCGATGTTGGCATGAAGCAGCCAGAGCTCCTCTGTGTTGTCCTGGCGTGAGGACAGGATGAGGTGGTGGCCGGTTAAACACAGAGTTCCTTCGACAGTGGGCAGAAAGGGCCGGTGTAGGACCACGCTGTCCACCCGGGGGGTCTTTATCAATTCCGCAAACTCCATTCTGTGCTGTAGGAAGAGTCTGGTGAGGGGACAAAAACAGCTTGGCTCTCAGATAAGATCAGGGAACACTGGCACTGGAGAACAGAAGGTAAACTGTAGAGGCAGAATATGATACGATATAAGCACAACGTTACAGGCAGAATCACAACTCTCTACTCCCTATATAAGTGTGCTAAATTGTGTACACATTATTGGCTTACATCTCCCCCAACCCAGTATAGTGCATTGTACAGAACATTCAATATTGTTCAAGGTGAAAAATAAAGCTTAACAAGGCTCAACATAAATATATCGTAGTAGATTCAGTGGTATTGTCAAATATTTAATCGTTTCCTTCTGAATATAAATCATAATGTATGGTAGTAGATTCAGTGGCATCATCAAATAACGAATCATTTCCTTATTAATCTAAATCATAATGTATCGTAGTAGATTCAGTGGATTTGTCAAATATTTAATCATTTCCTTATTAATCTAAATCATAATGTATGGTAGTAGATTCAATGGAGTCGTTGCCTAATGAATCTAAAACATCTCGTCATAGCAAACTCAACAGCATCAACAAATACTGAATCGAAACTTAAATATGAATTGAACGATTCATGAATCAAAATAAGTGGCATCATCAAACAATGAATCGATTCCTCATGAATCTAAATCGTAATGTATTGTAGTAGATTCAGTGGCATCATCAAACAACGAATCGATTCCTCATGAATCTAAATCGTAATGTATTGTACTAGATTCAGTGGCATCATCAAACAACGAATCGATTCCTTATGAATCTAAATCGTAATGTATTGTAGTAGATTCAGTGGCATCATCAAACAATGAATCGATTCCTTATGAATCTAAATCGTAATGTATTGTAGTAGATTCAGTGGCATCATCAAACAACGAATCGATTCCTTATGAATCTAAATCGTAATGTATTGTAGTAGATTCAGTGGCATCATCAAACAATGAATCGATTCCTCATGAATCTAAATCGTAATGTATCGTAGTAGATTCAATGGAGTCGTTGCCTAATGAATCTAAAACATCTCGTCATAGCAAACTCAACAGCATCAACAAATACTGAATCGAAACTTCAATATGAATTGAACGATTCATGAATCAAAATAATTTGCTATTGTCAAACACCGAATCGATTCCTTATGAATCTAAATCGTAATGTATTGTAGTAGATTCAGTGGCATCATCAAACAACGAATCGATTCCTTATGAATCTAAATCGTAATGTATCGTAGTAGATTCAGTGGCATCATCAAACAATGAATCGATTCCTTATGAATCTAAATCGTAATGTATTGTAGTAGATTCAGTGGCATCATCAAATATTTAATCATTTCCTAATGAATCTGGTATTGATCTCGTACTACTGACTACAACGATTACTGTTACAGAAAATCAACACCTCCTGACCAATCACATTTCACAGTTCAACAGCAAATAAATCATTTTATTGGTCATAATCTCTGCCTGCTATCATAAGACCAAAACCACAGACTAACGATCAACCCCAGACACACTCGGGTTCCCAGTCCACCCTGCCTCATGTTTGGGTGCATAGAAATGTCCACATTCGGCCTGTGCCATTCACTAGCGCACCGCTAAACAAAAATAAAACGAAATGGTGAATTACAGATAAAGAGAGAGGAACAGAACAACTGCAGCGTTATAACGGAGAGGTAGCGGGGGGAAACCACTAAGACGCATTTAAGATACTATTCATAGAGCTTGTTCAATTCTAGAATATCACTGCATCCTGATTAGCCTGTTAGCCTGTTAGCTTTCGTATTTTGGTTGGTGAATGCAGTAAATAAAAAGCACCGAGACTTGAGTGCACATTTCTACTACAGCACAGCAACAAGCAGATTCTACAGCTCTGTTCAAATCAGTGGAGAAATTAAACATAGCCGTGACATTTCTTACGCCTCATTCACCTGACGCCTTTTCCTGTCTTGCTTTTTTTTTCCCCCCTTAGCTCTTTTTTTTATTTGTTATTTTACGGAGTGGATTACAGAGCAAGTGAGCGTTACATCGCCCCCTAGAGGCATGGAGAGGTCCAGGTCATCTTTCTCTGCGCGTTTCACACTGGATAAAGGAGAGTTCACAAGTCGCCAGTCGCTGTACTATGAAGTCGCCAGTAGGTGCTCCTATTACTAGTTGCCATAGTAACAATTTTCAGTGGGTGGTGCAATGAGGGGCGCAGGTTCACCTCACACAGCCAGGGTTGGGAGTTCTATTCCTGCAGCTCTCCAGTATGAGCCTTTGTGAAGTCTGATTACTGTCAACAAATGGTCAAGAAAATGTCTAATGATCCCAAAGCCATACCCTCTTGCTAACTAATGACTATCCCAGTGGCAGCTCATCCATATCAGCCATTCAACATACTGTGTGTTAATCATGAAGCTCATAAAGCCCACGGTAGCTTAGTGGTTAGCATGTTTGCCTTGCACCTCCAGGGTTAGGGGTTCAATTCCTGCCCTGTGTGTGTGGAGCTTGCATGTTCTCCCCATGCTGCGGTGGCTTCCCCTGGGCACTCCGGTCTCCTCCACCAGTCCAAAGACATGCATGGTAGGCTGATTGGCATGTCCAAAGTGTCTGTAGTGTGTGAGAGTGTATGGGATTGTGCCCTGTGATGGACTGGCACCCTGTTCAGGGTGTACCCTGTCCTGTGCCCGATGTTCCCTGGGATAAACTGCAGGTTCCCCGTGACCCTGTAGGATAAGTGGTATGTAAAATGAAAGGATGGATGGTGCAATGAGCATTCCACTTTGGTCAACAAAAGCTGTCAATAAAAACTGATCGAAACTCGCAGGCATCATGGTGGATCAAGGATCATGTCTTCACACCTATTGGTAGTCGCGGCACCAAGATGCTCAAAATCTGCCTAAAGTTGAACTTTACTCAACTTTGTCACATCACTGGAAACGTCTAGTTGCCAACGGTCACTTTTGCTCATGTCGCTGGAAGCCACCAGCTCTCAGTGAAAATGAATTATTGCTGAGAGTTGCTGTATGTGTGAATGTACCTTTAGTTGGATAAGTGGAGTTGTTGTTGTTATACAGTGTCTTCTGGATTAGGATAAGGGGTTAGGGATTAGAGTTGGAGTTAGTTTTCTAGGAAGAGTTGGACCAGGTCAAGGTGTGTGTGTGTAGCCTAAGTTGAAACACACACTTACACACGCGCACACACACGCACACATGCTCCAACAGAACACAAGTGGCCTAACTTGATATTATTTACAGGCCTACTTGTTCTTAAATTATTGAAGTTTGGATTAAACCCATTCACCAGGTAAACTAATGACTATAACAAAACTGCAAAATAAATATAATAATGTTAATAATGGTGGATAATGATCAGTGGCAGCCCACCCTTAGGGGCAGTTTGTTCAGAGATCAGTTGTTCAAGAAATATCAATCTTAATAAAGGCCTCATTCACAAGTGCATACAATTTAAATCCCACTGAATTGTCCATTGCACGGGTTTCCTCAGGGTTCTCTGTTTTCCCCCTACCTCCCAAAACAACATGCTAGTAGGTAGTTTGGTGTCTCTAAATTGCCCCTAGGTTTGAATGAGTGTGTGTCCCATCCACTGTGTATTCCCCTTTACACCCAGTGCTCTCAGATAAAGAGGTTACTGAAGATCATGGCACAATTTTGAAAACCTCTCATTCATTCAGATTATTATTATCATTATTAAAATGTTCTTTCTTTCCTGTGTGTGTGTGTGTGTGTGTGTGTGTGTGTGTGTGTGTGTGTGTGTGTGTGTGTGTGTGTGACACTCCCTATGATGATAAGCTCCTGGTACTTTTCAGGCAGGCTACTTACAAGTGTAAGTACTTCCTCTCTTTCTATGCATTTCTATGCAATTCCGGCCTCTTCATCTTGTTCTCTCTCATTTTGCCTCCTCCCTCCTCCGCTCTGTATTTGTGCTATCAGAAACAAGAAGACATTTTTTATTTTTTTATTTTTACACTTTAAAAAAAATGTGTTAACAATCACACCAGACAAAAAAGAGACTCTCTCTCTCTCTCTCTCTCTCTCTCTCACACACACACACACACACACACACACACACACACCACTTGTATAACAGAAACACAGCAGGACTCTAAATACTTTGCTGAATTGTAGGGTGTTCTAAGCAATTAAACTGAATTACAGAAAGACAGACTGAATATCTGAAAGGAATGAGGTGAAAAATATTATAAATGAACACATAGAATTATTTATCATTTGTAATATTTATAATAGAATAATAGATCCTAAATATGGTCTAGAGACTCGCCTGGTTGTCTGGTGCACTCGAATCAGGATTTGATAAGTGGCAATGCGCCCTGTTGATTGCAGTGATAGAAGCATCTGGAGCCTCGAGGGAGCCAGCTGCGATTACACACATTGCATTATTTAGCTTGAGTTACATGTGTGTCATGAATCCAACACTCCCCCAAAAATATGTGGATCCATTTGCTCTCATTAAAAATGTATGGAGTTTGGTAGGGAAACAGATTTTCCTGACTAAGAACTGATATTTTAGCGGATGTAGCTGGGTGGATGTCAGTGGAGGTGGGATGCAGAAGATACAGACCAGATCAGCCTGGGTCATGGTACTGCATCAGTAACCTATACAGAAGCATGACAATGCGGAGGTCCAGAAATGGTTGACCTGGCTGGTTCCTTGAAAGTGTTCCGTAACATTCTTGTCTTGTCAGAGCCCAAAGGCCATGAAGCAGTGCCAGAGTGCTTTGACAAGCCACCCGACTTGCCGTGATGAACTGACACTCTTCATCTCATGCATGCTGCTTCGCTGTATTTGGGGCTTTGATAAGCCCGCATCACTGAAATGGCCCAGCAACTCTGGTTATTCCAGGTTAATTAATGCTTTCAATCAAACATCATCATGAGATTTTCTTTGCTGTGAAACACACAAAAAAGCTCCAGCTGACACTGACAGAGTGAGCACACTGTCTCCATTAAACCATTCTATTGTAATGCAGTCCTCAGGAACTGCCTGCACTGCAGACCTCTGCTTACAGTATCCAGCTTTCTGCAATATCTGCACATATAATATGCATCCATACAGTGTGCTAAATTAACCTAATCATTAATATATCTTTTCTATCTACACGACATCTCTAGGGCAGGTGATTGAGTCTCATGGCTTTTCATATCATTGCTATGCTGACGACACCCAGCTCTATTTGTCCTTCCAGCCTGATGATCCATCTGTCTCTGCACGCATCTCTGCTTG
>JAFFST010006636.1:2989-13832 GCA_022414735.1 Noturus placidus
TCCTACTGAGATGTTGTGGTATGACCTTACAAAGGCCGTTCATGCTCGAAAACCCTCTAATGTAACTGAATTAGGACAATTCTGCAAAGATGAGTAGGCCAAAATTCCTCCAGGACGCTGTAAAAGCCTCATTGCACGTTATCGCAAACGCTTGGTTGCAGTTGTTGCTGCTAAGGTTGGCCCACTGGCTACACAAAATTGCCTCTATGTGTAGATGACTGTATGAATGTGTGTGCTTGGTGTGCTGTGATGTACTGGCATCTCATCCAGGGTGTATCCCTACACTTTGCTCCTACTGTTCCTGGGATAGGCTTTGGATCTTCTGGGGCCCTGACCAGGATGAAGCTATTACTGAAAATAAATAAATGAACAATACTGTATACTGAAAGCTTTAATATTCATGTTCAACTTCTTATCTGTGTTTCTGCATATGTTCAGGGGACATGGTACTGCAGCAGACTACGTTTGTTTAATACAATATTTTAGCATTTCTCCACATTAAATAAATTGTTCTGAAATAATCCAGTATACTAAACATTGTGCTTAACAATTGAACTTCTTATCTGTATGTGAATTCAGGGAGCATGGTACAGGAGCAGACTATCATGACCCCAAGTGGCTTGTTCTTCATTGGCATAGTCACCATGTACATTTCCACGGCTCTTCTTCATCCTCAAGAATTCCATCTTGTCATCTTTGGCCTCCTTTACGTCATCTGCATCCCCAGTGGCTACCTGCTGCTGACAATTTACTCCATGGTCAACATGAACAACGTGTCATGGGGCACACGCGAATCTGCCGGCCAGACCACCGGACCTGAGAACATCCAGAAAAATGTCAAGTGCCAGAAGCTGCTCAAAATGTGTGGCTACAATCTTGAGGTTCAGTTAAACAAAGAAGAGAAGGTGATGTGTGCAGTGCCACAGAATGCACCTCAAGCCACACATTTGAATGTTGAAACCAAAGTGCTCACCCAACCTAAAGAAGGGTAAGAGATCTAAAATAATATATTAACATTTTAAACTATTGCCACTGAAGTGATGTACACTAAATTAATGTAATCTTGTTTTTTTTCCCCCACAGACCTTTCATTGAGAACTGTGAGTACACATACACTTTTGACTACTATTACTGTATATGTGTATATGATATACCACAGTACCATAGATAATTAACAGAGAGTTCTTCGATAGTTTTTATTCAACAGTTGACAGAAAGGTCTGGTGATCTGGCCCTTAGGGAGCACAGATTAAATGTGGTGGGTATTTCCTTCCCCCCCCAAGATTACTCAGTAGGTAAAAGCATGCCCTGTGGCAGAAGTTCCTTATTTTGCATCACACACTATTTTGCTCTATTGCTGTATTACCTTTTCTACAGTACTTTTTGATTTACACAATATATCAATACATGGTTGGTTGGTTCTAGTCTACTCTTCTGGGATATATCAGCTTTGCACATCCGGATCCTGATATTTTTGCCTGTTGGTGAACATTATGTTCACAAAATGGTTTTTATGCCACAGTTTCTTAATTGGATTGAGCTTTGACTATAAGATTATGCAGTACACATACAAGTTCTTGGTTTATGTCGGTATGCATAGGGTCATTGTCCTGTTTAAGCCAGCAATAATTTAGGGGTTGCTTTTGTGCTTTCCACAACAAGTGGGGTGCTGAAACGGAGTTGTCCATTCAGCACCCGGGCGGCATTTGTGTGAGGACTTTGGTGCATGTGGGCTGCAGGCCCACCGTCACAAGTTCCTTACAGATCATCCACTAATTTGATTGGTCTAGCATGCCTATATTTCCTATAACCACACTCGGACATCTGTGTACCACTCTGCTCATTCATGCTCACCACATAAAATTCCACTTCCTAGTTCGAAGTGTTATTTAGCAACATTATAAGTGTACTTGGCAAATTAGACCTTTCAGGAATATAACATTTTGGCTTAAAATATGAAAGCTCATCAGATAGAGATGAAAAAGAAGAAGGGACTCCAATTCCACCAGAAGCACCTTTAACAGGAATGTACAAATAAATTAATCAATTTGTATAGCGCTTTTTACAATGGACATTGTCTCAAAGCAGCTTTACAGAAATATCATTTTTACATTTACAAGCGACTTACAAATGAGAACACACTCACACACCAATGGTAGCAGAGCTGCCATGCAAGGTGCTAGCTTTCCATTGGGGGCAACTTAGGGTTCAGTGTCTTGCCCAAGGACACTTCGGCATGGGATCACCTGGGCCGAGATTCGAACCACCAACCCTATGATTAGTGGATTAGTGGACAACCCGCTCTACCAACTGAGCCACAGCCGCCCTAAAAGTGAGCTAGCCAGATAGCCGGTGTGCTATAAAGTGAGTGTAGCTTCTTTAGGATCTGTATTCCCTCTAGCAGGTCACAAATAAACAGAATGTTTGGCCATACTGTGTCTGAAATGTCACTTACTCGATATTAATTTCTTGTTTATAGAACTGTTGTATAACAGTAATATTGCACTTGCAATTGTGATGGTTAACATAGATTGCAATCATAAAACTACACCTATTCATTAATGTTGGACAAACAGGTCTGAGTCCAAATAATGACTTACTTGGCCCACTTAATGAAATGCCCACCAGTCTGTGGTTTGCAGACAAACACTTTCCACTCAGACTCATGCAATATTTTATAGTTTCTGATAAGCAAGTTCCTTTATTGGATTTTGCACAAATGAAATTATTAGACTCCAACCTCCAACCATAAACCTCATAATTCATAACTTTTCATTCAGATTGTAATCTTTGTTTTACTACAGCCTATTGTTTCTTGTTTTAACTATTCATCATGTAAAAATGGGAAAGCAGCTGACTGCTCACAGAACATAATACTAATATCCTTTTTATTTATTAGGACGAAGAAATGTTTTGGAAGGACCTTATTGAACAATACCTGAAACCATTAAAGACTGATGCAACAAGGTTTGTCAGTGAGACATTGACATTTAAACTGACCATATTTTGAAGCCCCCATGATTACAATATTGTGTGTGTTCAATAGCATGGTATATTGTATATTTAGTTGTTGGTAAAAACCTAGCACAGATCACTATACTTAGGAATATTTGAGTAATGACCTAGCATAGCGATTTGGTCTAATTATCCTCTTTACATTTTCAGGCAACTTTTGTGCTTTTCATCTGTAATGCCCTATGGCTTGTGGCTACTTTTTTTTTTGCAAACCCTGGGCACTGCTGTGAGCATCCCCATCCCAAAAGTTTATGCCAATGGAACTGTTGACCCTAGCGCGAAGATTTATATCGATCCGATTGGACTTATGTTCCTCATCAGTTTTGTCTTTATTTTTTCTTTCTGGTGTGAGTATCTTTTTCCAGATTAAATTCTAAGTGTCTTTGGGTAATAGACTAAATTCAAAACCTTACCTCTGTACCTCTGTAACCACACCCAAGATGAAATGCCATGCACACGCATCATGCTGTTAGCCCTTTTAAAATGTGAATGAAATTTACTATGCAACAATGTGCGTCAAAGGTGTGGCTCTTAATTGACACACACACCTACACTTAAAATAACTTGCATCCAATAAACAAATAGCAAAAACACAGTATAAAATTACAGTGCATATAAAAAAAAGTGAACACAGCCCTGGTAAAATCGCATGATTTTTTTTTAAAGTAAATTAATACTATGAAGATAAATCATGTCAACACACACATGACAACACACACACACACACACACACACACCACACACACACACACACACACACACACACAAAGGCAGATAGGCAGATGCGTTTATGATCTCTCTCTTTCATAAGCAAAACCTATGGATGTGTAAATTTCTAGATTAAATTCTAAGGGTCTTTGGGTAATAGACTAAATTTATAACCCCAATGTGTAAATGTTATCTTTGACTGGATGATGTGTGCTAAGTTTATCTGCATTTAGTTATTCCTCCAAAGGCCATTTTGGGAAATGGGATGATAGAAAAATAATCAACCTTGTTTGCTTTTACTACACACACTTTTAACTACATTACATGGCCAAAAGTTTGTGTACATTTTAACCAGCACTCCCATGTTTGCTTTTTGGACAATTGTCACTCTTCAAAGAAGACTGTACACTACAGAAGAACATGACTTGATTTGTGCTCATTAAGCCACAAGAGCATTAGTAAAATCAGGCACTGATGCCATGCGAGGAGGCCTGGAGAACAATCAGCTTTCCAATTCATCCCAAAGATGCAGGCCACTTGAGTTCTTCCACACCGACCTTGACAAACCATATCTTCATAGAGCTTGTTTTGTGCACAGGAGCACTGTCATGTTGGAACAGGATTGGGCCTCTTATTTCCACTGAAGGGAAATTCTAATGATATGGTATACAAGAACATTGTATACATTTGTGTACTTCCAAGATCAATGTTTTTGAATGACCAAAGCGGGTGGTGCCCAGAAGATGCTCTTACAATTTGATTCAGAATGTTTCTGCAAGACACTGTGTTTAAATATTGCATTTCAAGATGTGTCACGCTGATAGACTCTTACGCAAAAAGACTGAGTGGTGTAATAAAATCAAAAGGTGCTTCAACGAAGTTTGTTATTGTTTCTTTTTCCCTAAATAAGTTTCTGAGTGTTTTTCACTTTGTATACTTTGTAATTTCATATTAAAGGTGGGAAAAGATCTGACATGATTTATCTTCATAGTATTAATTTACTTAAAAAAAAAATCCTGTGATTTTACCAGGGGTGTGTTCACTTTTTTTTATATGCACTGTAATTTTATACTGTGTTTTTGCTATTTGTTTATTGGATGCAAGTTATTTTAAATGTAGGTGTGTGCCACTGCAGCACAAAGATGTTATTCTTTCGAATTCCTCTGGAAACATTTGAAAGTGAATTATAATTCCCTTATCATATGACAACTAACAACTGTGGAGGATGTTGGCTAACACGTGCTTCCTCCGAGACATGTGAAGCCAGTCTAATGCACCTGCGTGAAGTTGGCCCCCCCACCAACGCAAAACGTCAGCAAAATAGTCTCAATCGTTTGTGCTTCGTTTGTGTCGTAAAAATTTCCGTTTGTGCTACTTCAGTTCAGGAGATATTAATAGAATATATAGGTCATTCTGGGGTCACTCAGCCCCCCATATGCTCCAAATAAACTCCAAATTAACACGAAATAGTCTCAATCGAATATGCTGCTTTGTGCCGACTGTCTTTTTTAAAACAATACAGTTGAAGTAACACTGTAAAATAAAAATGACAAATCACATTAAATAGTCGCATTCATTTAATTGTTGAAGTATTATATTTTATTTAGTGTATGTCACATCTAGTTACAACTGGCTGTGATATTAAATGAGAGGACCAAAGTTCAATATCCATCAATAGTTGTGCAGATCCCTTCAGTGGAAATTAGGAATACTGCAGATGCCTTCAGTGGAAATTAGGAATGCTGCTGATCCCTTCAGTGGAAATAAGAGGCCCAATCCTGTTCCAACATGACAGTGCTCCTGTGCACAAAACGAGCTCTATGAAGACATGGTTTGTCAAGGTTGGTGTGGAAGAACTCAAGTGGCCTGCATCCTTGGGATGAATTGGAAAGCTGATTCTCCTCCAGGCCTCCTCGCATGGCATCAGTGCCAGATTTTACTAATGCTCTTGTTGCTGAATGAGTACACATCAAGTAATGTTCCTCTGTAGTGTACAGTCTTCCTGGAGGAGTGACAATTGTCCAAAAAGCACACATGGGAGTGATGGTTAAAATGTCCACAAGCTTTTGGCCATGTAATGTAGTTAAAAGTGTGTGTAGTGAAAGCAAACAAGTTGATTATTTTTTTCTATCATCCCATTTCCCAAAATGGCCTTTGGAGGAGTAACTAAATGTAGATAAACTTAGCACACATCATCCAGTCAAATATAACATTTACACATCGGGGTTATAAACTTAGTCTATTACCCAAAGACCCTTAGAATTTAATCTAGAAAAAGATACTCACATAAGAAAGAAAAAATAATGACACCAGCCGTGAGTGAGGAGAAGCAAGGGTCCAGGTTTATTCGTTCCATACCACCAGCCGGAATCCATGCAGTTGAGAGTCTCAAAAGCGATTCCAAAAACCTGAGCTAAAGCTCTTTTATTTATATGGTTTTCTTAGGTCAGGATGACCCAGAGAGAGCTCAGCGCCTCAAATCTGCAGCTGCAGTCAGTTGACAAACACAGGGTCAGAATGCCCTGACCTAGCCTCTTATCTGTAAGATTAGAAGGTTCTGACCTAGCTGGTAGGGCATTACATCATAAAAATCCAGCTGGCTAGAGATAATCATAGTGTTTTTTTATTTTTCTACTTCATCATTGAGACAAGATTTTTCCCATCTCTGATCCCATTATGCTGTATTTCTGAGATTTTATAATTTAATTGTTCTATATTCCTGTTTTAAATATGGTTATACTGCTTGCAAGTGTTTTAACCCCCTTTCAGTATTCCATACTTCATAATATCTGTATTTTATACTATCTTACTCTTTTTTTCTTATAATGTTCTGTTTTCCTACTGTATGTGTGTGTGCTTGACATAGGCCTCTGTGTGTGTGTGTGTTAATGTTTTTACACATGGATGATGTCCCTTTCTCTGCTCTGGGCTCTGACCCACCTCAATATGAAGTTTATGCTTGGTCAGTCTGTCTGTGACCCTTGTGTTTATTTTATGTATATTTTACATACAACAACATCCATAGATGTTGCTTGTGAAAGAGAGAGATCATAAACACAGCTGCCTATCTGCCTTTCAGCATCATCTCAAAAGTCTCCCCATAATAATTTTCATAAACCCTTTTTGTAACTCCTACAAATTTATTGGAATATCCTCATTCTTTGATCAATTTGGACAGTACTGGAAACCGAATGTCAAGCCATATCTCAGCAATGGATTTGTCTGCTTTAACCAACACTGGAGGCTAGAGGCTACTGATAAACTTTAGCGTACACTGATAAGGAACGCTATAGGCAACAGTCAAACAATATTGGCAATGCTGTTGTTATGTGATTTTAGAAATCATTTTGTAGGGAAAAAAACATCTCCCTTACAAAAACATATTTTATATATTTTTTATATATTTTATATTTTAAACCTCATAAGTGCATCAATGTCTAGTTTGTATTGCAGATTTTCTGCAGATTGATCTGTCTTCAGATGTCTATATTTCTGCTGGTTTCTAGTCCCTTTGTGTAGTTTGCAGTATCCCTCTACTGGTCAGGCATCACACACACTCTATCTATTTCTGCTTAGTTGTCTACTGTCACAAGCATCAACCAAATACAACACCAATTCCAAAAAAGTTTTACATGATGCTGTGTAAAATGTCAATAAAAACAGAAAAAAATATTATGGCATGTAATATTTTATTTAAACTGCTGTTGAGGGAATGAGACCGAATGAGTCGTACTGAGACCTTTTATATAATACAGTAAACATGAATAGTTGGCATCTTGTTTGCATTCAAACATCTTATGCAATGTATATAGACTTTAGGTGTGTTTAGAGTGATCTCGCCACAGAGAGAGGCCTGGTTTTCGTTCCCGTCGTCACAGAGTGATTCTCTTCTAGCTCAGATATTTCCTAAGTCTGATGTATTAATCCAGATGGAGATGCTAATTTTGTGAGAGAGATGTTGAGTGTTTGTTCTCATAGCAGTTTTTTCTTCTCAGAGAGTAGTTCTCTCTGGGTTCAGACATCTTGTCACCCACCTTACAGGTGCAACAAAAGGCTGGAAAAGTATTGGAAAAGTGTTATTAAAAAGCGGAACGAACATTTTGCAACTAGTTAGGTTAATTGGCAACAGGTCAGTAACATGATCGGGTATAAAAAAGAGTAGCTTAGATAGGCAGAGTCTCTCACAAGTAAAGATGGGATGGAATCTGGATGGAAGCATTTGTTCCTCTAAAACCTGTATATACCTTTAAGCATTGCCCATTCCATAGGCACTTATGCACCCCCGTACCATCAGAGATACAGGCTTTTGAACTGAGTGCTGATAAAAAGTCATTGGTTCCTCTCCTCTTTAATCCTCTTTAATTTAGAGGACACAGCATCCATGGTTTCTAAAAAGAATTTCGTCTGACCACAGAACAGTTTTCCAATTTTCCTCAGTCTTTTAAATGAGCTTTGGCCCAGAGAAGACTGCGGCGTTTCTGGATCATGTTCACATATGGATTCTTCTTTGCATGATAGAACTTTAGCCAGCATTTGTGGATGGTACGGTGTTCACAGACAATGAGTTCTGGAGGTGTTTCTGAGCCCATTGCAGTGATTTCCATTACGGAATCATGCCTGTTTTTAATGCAGTGCAATCTGAGGTCCTGAAGATCATGGGCATGCAATATTGATTTTCACCCTTGTACCTTACACACAGAGATTTCTCCAGATTCTCAGAATCTTTTGATGATATTATGTACTGTAGATGGTGAGATATTCATAGTCTTTGCAATTTTACATTGAGCAACATTATTCTGAAATTGTTCCACAAATTGTAGATGCAGTTTTTTGCAGATTAGTGCCAATTTTTACTTCTGAAAGACTCTGCCTTGCTAAGATACTTAGGGTTAGGGTGAGATGCTGTAGCATCTGGCACCTTTCTGATGTCGAGTAGATGGCCTCCCAAGCCAAGTTCCTGTCCGAGGCCGATGAGACAGCCTCTCAAACTGAGGAGCCTGCTATCTGTTTCGACAATGCCTGCTTCAGGACCTGAGGGGCTTTGAAAACATTTTGTCCAGAGGGCCAGGACCACCGGGGGAGGGAGTGTTCTATTTTAACACTTACGGCTGGTTAACACTGTGCTGAGGTCAGCGTCTGACGAGTCAAGTTCTTGCTCTGAGGACACTTGTTGTCCTCCCCAGAGCCGACATTTAACCAGAAAACACAAAAAGAGGCAAAATGTCACACTTCTTCCTTGCCTGCTGTGCAGAGTCACACTAACTGAACATGTGCAGAGTGCTGCGCATGCTCACTACAAGTCTCTTGCAGCTTGTTCTCCATACTTGCTCGGGACATTTATTTAATTATTATTTGCTATTATTAGCTTTGCACGCAGCGGTGTTTTGATGTTGGTCAGTCGAAAACAAACCAAAAAAACCTGCCGTACTGGTGACATGTCCTTTATATTCACATTCACATTATATTCATCTCCTCGGCAGGCTCTGAACTTACTTTCGCATGTGTTTGTGTGTTCTGAAGTCACATGGCAATGACGCGACTGAACCCCACAGATGTGCAACTTGTTGTGCTGTTTCTGTTTGCTTGTCACTCTTGACACACTCCTTTTATCAAGGCATATGATGGGTTCTTTATGATCCAGGGATGGCGCACGCTTGGTGGTTGGTCATGCGACCAAACTTCATGTCTGTTTACATTTTATTGAGCGTTATATCGCCCAGCCCTATGTAGAATGATGTCCTCCAAAATTGTTGATCCGTATTGGTGGTAGAGAGAGACTGCATATTTTGAATGCATATATGTTCTAAATGCGAATTTTGTCATGGTTTTGCCACACTAGCTTATAAATAACCTTAATGAATACTATAGATAACCTATTCATACTAAAAACCCACAAAATTTCAGTTTTGATTTCAAAGGTACTTTAAGCTGAGAAGCTTACACAAACACTTGATCTCACATTACTGATGTGAGAGTTGATTGAGATTGGAAGTCTCAAATGTGCAGATGTTCCTTTTTTTAAGATATGTTGATTCCCAAAAAGAATAGGTGATGGAAATATGTTTTTTTTTAATTTTTTTATTTTATTATCGGCCCATGTCTATGTCTGGGTTTGAAGATCTTCTAAAACAGGTTGTTGGAAATACCTGAGGAATAGATGTTTATAGTTGTGAGATGATGATGATGATGATGATGATGATTTGTTTTTGGACTTCTACAGGAGACGCCGGAGCAAAGAGAGGGAGCCTTCTCTAATTTCAAAATCTCACAGGACACCATCAAGCTTCTCCAAGGTTTGACCACTCATTGGTTAACTTTTTCCAGGTATGATGTTTGTGTGTTGGAATTTTATGATAATGAATAATTCACGTATTTTGCAGCACATGGTGTGACGCATCTGTTTGACATTCAAGTGAAGACCTTCAACTCTGTGTACGATGGGGAGGATGTGGTCAAGCCCGAACAGGCACAGGAAAGACTTTCTCTTTTGCAATCCCACTAGTGGAGAAGCTACAGTCAGGAGCCAAGGAAAAAAAAGAGGGAGAATGCCAAAGGTGAGTTTCAGTTAGGGACAAGAAACATCAGTCCATAATTTTATGGACAAAATTATTGTTAATCAGATTGTAGTGACTAGCTACATATACAGTAGGTATCAGATGCTCTGTGACCTGTGGACATAATCTTTGAGGCTACGAGTATATAAATTGCTGAGAATATGACTGTGAATCAAGATTCTTTATACACTGAAATCCCACTGAGGTCCACATTTGAAAAATATAAGCTTTTGATTACCATTTAACTACCTGGCAAGTGATCTGGGATGGCAGGATGACCTGGGGGTGTTTCTGAATGCGTCTTCCATGAATGCATGTCAGAACATATGAGCAAAGAGGAGTGGTGTGACTCATTGCTCTCTATTCCGCTCTATTCATGTGCACTCCATTCAGGGCCCAAGCAAATGCTCCACTCATGTACCACTCACCGGTAAAGCAAAGTTCACTCAAATCCTGCTCCGACTTGAAATTTCACTGTAGTATACTTGTTTCTGTTTGTAATACATTGCTTGATTAAATGACTTGGTTACAGTGGGGGGGGGGGGGGGGGGGGGGGGGGTTGTGTG
>JAFFST010006637.1:1551-12396 GCA_022414735.1 Noturus placidus
CATCCATCCATCCATCCATCCATCCATGGCACAATCACATACACACACACACACACACACACACACACACCTATTCATACACTACGGACATTTTAGACATGCCAGTCAACCTACCATGCATGTCTTTGGACTGGAGGAGGAAACCGGAGTACCCGGAGAAAACCCCCGACGCACGGGGGAGAACATGCAAACTCTGCACACACATGGCCCCGGTGGGAATCGAATCCCTGACCCTGAAGGTGCGAGGCGAACGTGCTAACCACTAAGCCACCGTGCGCCCCTAAATGTAACTATAAATGGTTTAAAAAATTTTAATAGTTGGGGAATTGCTCTAGTAAAGAAGATTAAATCACTTTGTGAATAAGCTTGTTGCTATTTGCAGTGCTAACAGCAATATATTTCCCATATTATGAAATACGTCACAAAGCGGGCTTTGGGTTGCACTTGAAGGATTTTCCTTGGTTATTTAAGCAAACATGGTAGCAAAGTTAGGTAAGGTAAGTGAAGCTTTCCTCCTGTTTGTTCTTGTTTTTAAATTTCAGTTTCCTCTTTAACATCCTTTTGACATATTCAATCATCACCTCAAAATGAAGCTCCTACACACACACACACACACACACACACACACACACACACACACACACACACACACACAGTTATATAAGTTAGAGAGAGAGAGAGAGAGAGAGAGAGACGGAGAGAGATTAAACACACATATATGCTAGTATTCACACTGCTAGATCATTTTATGGTGGCAATACTGACCTTTCGACAGGCACAGTCTAGATCCTTCAAAGAATAAAATTTCTCATTCAATGTATCTTCTAGTTTCTCTTCATACACTGAAAACCAAGCTGGAGTCCACAATTTACAGTAAATCACCTGTGGGAATAACACAGAAAGACGGGTGAGTATGTAAATAAGATTACGTACATATTATATAAGGCATAACATATATGTAGTATGGAAAAAAGTAAATCTACTGCCACCATTACAAATAAACACTCCTTATTTAATAAGGTTTAAGGTTTACTGTCAACTCCAAAATTTTTGGAACCCTATAAATATAAATGCGTAAAATTAATAAAACATGGGAGGAATGGTTGGCATGTTTACCTCACACCCCGGCGCTGTGTGCACGGAGTTATGTTCTGTCTGTGCTTCAGGGGTATCCTCCGGGTACACTGGCTTCCTCCCCTAGTCCAAAGACATGCATTGGAGACTGATTGGCATTTCCAAATTGTCTGTAGTGTGCAAGTGTGTGATAGGTTGGCACCTCATCCAGGATGTCCGCCTTGTGCCCTGAGTTCCTTGGGATAGGCTTCATTCTCCGTGCGACCCTGTGTAGGATAAGTTGTATGGAAAATGCATAGATGGATGAAGCCACCTCTGGAGAGAATAACAGCACCGAGGCACTTGCAATGTCCAAATAGTTGCTTTTGGAGATACTCTTGGTCCACTTCTTCATTTCAAATTCCTTTATATTTTCACATTTGCACATTGCCCTTACATACAGCCCCATCCAAAAGTATTGGAACCGCAAGGCCAATTCAATTGTTTTGCTAAACACTAATGACATTTGGGTTTGACATCAATAAATAAATGAGATGAAAGACCAGAATTTCAGCTTTCATTTCCTGGTATTTAAATCTAGATGTGTTAACCCTCTAATTATGTTGGAAAAAAGTTACATCCATTATGTTATGGGTCAAAATGACTTCCACAGTTTAAATACACACAGATAGCAAAGAAGAGCTTAAAACAGCAAATATATAGCTTGTCTCGGATAAGCCATGGGAATAAATATTTGCATATAAATTCAAAAAGAGAGATTATCCAGTATTTCAGATATCTCAAATGTGGAAATGGGTCAAATTGACCCATAACATAATAGGAGGGTTAAACAACTTAGAACATGACACCTTTGAACCCACCCATGTTTCAAGTAATCAAAAATGGAACATGTGACTGACACTTGTTTCTCGTTGCCCAGGTGTGTCCTGGGTTTCATCTGTGAAGACTGCTTTTGTTGTTAAATAGGATAAAGCAGCATGAAGACCAGAGAACTGTCTATGGGATAAAAACACGCAATTTTGAAGTTGAGAAAAGAGGGGAAATGTGTCTGTATTTGTAAGTGAAAACAATAAATCAACACCAGAAAGCTGTCCATGGGAGAAAAGCGAGACATTCTAAAGCTGAGAAAAGAGGGAGAACCAAACAGAGCCATTGCACAAGCATTGGGCATAGCAAATAAAACAATTTGGAATGTCATGAACAATAAAGAAACCACTGGTATTCTAACAACCAGACATCTAATATAGAAAATATCTATGAAGTGTAATCAATATGGGTAACAACTATTTGGATATGCTAATAAAGTGTAATTAATATGTATGACAAACATTTAGAATTCTAACTTCAGCATAATCGAATAATCAATATTAGCGAACAAGCATAATCTATATCTATAATCAATATTTAGAAGCATAATCTAAATCCACAGAACAATGTTTGATCAAGTTATATTCTACGTGTGTAATGGGTTAGATTAATTCAGTGTCTTGCTGGACAATAATTGTTTTTCTGTACCAGCCTGAATCTTCCTCACAGAAGCAAATAACTTTGAGGCCAGATACCAATTAAGGAGTTAGAAGGCCTTAGGAAGGGAGATAGCTATGGACAACAGATAGAAACAGACAGAAGCTCATTGAGGCCTAAGAAGGTAGTGTTGGTCGGGACATATAGACATGAATATTTAATTGTGGCAAAGAAGATTGGTCTGTTTTTTAATGAGGAAAGGCAAAACCCCTCCTACGATGAGTATGCTGTGAAGAAAGGTATAGAAAGGGCTGTGTGTGTTTGCATAATTTAGACTTTCTGCAGACTGTCTCACTTTATTGTTTCAATAAATTTTATTTACTTTTTGTCTCTGTCTCTGAAGTTTTTTGTCTTAGGCTGGAAAGATTGTTTGCCACAACACTAACAGGCCAGTCATGGAAAACAGCAGCAGTTGAAACATTGTTAGAGCTGTGATGAAAAGCCCCAACACAACAGTAATTGTGACAGGAGACTCTAAGCTCTGATCCACTTGACAGTAAGGCTACTTTCACTTCATCTGGATGATTCTCTTTTTTCTCAATATACACCCTTTGATTAAAGTCATTTGACATTGCAACTTCCCATTAAATGTTCCTCATTTCAGTCTATTTGAAAGTGACTGAAAACTTCTTTTTAAATTGTTGTTAAAGGGATAAATTTAGAATTTTGAAATAATTTAAAATTTAAAAAGTCCTCAGGACCTACCATTTGAAGAAGACTTTGAGAGCAGAAATATATACGCCATACCACAAGATGCAAACCACTCATCAGCAGTAAAAATCATAAGCAAGATTGTAATTGTAGGGCGGCTGTGGCTCAGTCGGTAGAGCGGGTTGTCCACTAATCCACCAACCGTGGGGGTTGGCGGTTCGAATCCCGGCCCGGGTGATCCCATGCCGAAGTGTCCTTGGGCAAGACACTGAACCCTAAGTTGCCCCCGATGGCAAGCTAGCACCTTGCATGGCAGCTCTGCTACCATTGGTGTGTGAATGTGCTCGCATTAGTAAGTCGCTTGTAAAAAATGTAAAAAAAAAAACAAAGATATTTCTGGAAAGCTGCTTTGAGACAATGTACCATTGTAAAAAGCGCTATACAAATTGATAAATTATTAATTAAATTATTATTAATTGAGCAAAAATACAGAGATGAGCTACAAAACTTCTGGAACCAAGATTAACCTATACCAAAATGATAGAAAGGCGAAAGTGAGGAGAAAGGAACGATCTGTTCATGATCCAAAACATACATGTTCATTTATGAAACATGGTGGAGGTAGTGTCACAGCTTGGGCTTGCATGGTTGCTTCTGGAACAGGCTCACTAATCTTTATTGATGATGTAACTCATGATGAATTAATCAGCTAAATTAATTCAGAAGTTTATAGGAACATTTTGTCTGCCAATTTACCGAGAAATGCATCCAAATTAATCAGGAGGAACTTCATCATGTAGCAAGCCAATGATCCATTACATACTGCCAAAACAACAAAGGACTTCATCAGGGGGACAAAATGCCAGGTTTTAGACTGGCCAAGTCAATCACCAGACCTTAACCCAACTGAGCAGCATTTCACCTCCTGAAGAGGAAACTGAAGGGAGAAACACTCAAGACAAACAAAAACCAAGAGAATCTGTGTTATAATCCTGAAAAAGCATCTCAGAAGAAGTATGCAATAGTTTGGTGATGTCAGTAGGTCAGCTTGATGCAGTTATTGCAAGCAAAAGATATGCAACCAAATATTAAGTATTATTTACTTTAATTTACTTTAAGACTATCTTTTCTACTCTTGCTTTTGCTTTTGCTCACCTAAAATTGAGTGCTCTGGCACCAAAAGGTACCATGTTCTAAGTTGTTTAACACATCTAGATGAGGGAATTAAAGCTGAAATTCTGATCTAGTGTCTCATTCATCTGTTGATCTAGAACCCAAATGACTTCAGTGTATAGCAAAAACAAAAGTATTGGCTTTGCAAAACTTTGAGAGGGGACTGAAAATGTTCATGCGTCTGCAACAATTTCCACACAAAATGAAGAACTGGAGACTAGGACTCAAACACAGAGAAAGCCTACAATACCCTAGAGCAAAATAAATAACCATCATGTTTCACAAATAAGTACTTGGGTCATGAGCTGTTTGTCTTTCCCCACCAATTGTAGGTTATGGAAAGTTTCTTTTTTTAATACAAGTGATGCTTTGTGAAGTAAAGAGGAATCAAAGGACTTGTTTCTATGTTTTTCTCACTTTAACTTGCTGATATTAAACAGCTGGGCTTTCATGATTTCAGTCATGTTCATCTCCTGGGGTTTAAGAAATAGATATCAGCAACATTTCTATGAAGCCCATGCTTATAGTGAATTATAGCCCCATTTATAATTAATTTGAAGTAAGTATTATTGCTCTATAAACACATTTATAATGACACATGAAGACCTATACTTCATTATAATAACAGTTATAGCTACATTTATATTATTGTTATAATTATGTATAAGTGATACACTTGCTTTTTCAGTGCCCATGCTCAGAATGCATTATACACCAGTTTATACGTATTAATTAGTCAGTCTTATGGTTCCATTAATGTATTCATAAAAATACAGCCTGCATTTTTATAATATTATTATATTATAATAAAAATACAGCCTGCATTTTTATAATATTATTATATTATAGTTATAATGACTTATTAGTAATACAGATTTATTTCTAGGTCCAATTAGTGAATGATTTAATATTGTTGTTGATAGTTGAGTTGTGCTGCATTATAAATACTTATTGTGAGTTATAATACAATTACTAACCTTTATAAATGCATCATTGTTGGCTTTAAGTAAAGTGAAAGTATAAGATGCAGTTTCCATAATGCAAATGTTAAGAAATCATGAAGATGAGCTTATTACACAAATAGAACATGTCCAGATGGCACAAACCACCGACAAAATACAGAAAAAATATATCCAAATGGCACAAAATGAAACTCTTAGCTACAAAATGTGCAATTTTAAAAACTTTATAAACTTACTCACCTCATTTAGCCTTTTCTGAAATCATCACCAGAGTCCTGTCATCACGTGATATATGCAATACAGGTACACAGAAGGTGCTGTTTCCACCTCCTATAACAAGGGATTGGATTTTTGGATGCAAAAACAACTATTTACAACAAATATAAGCATGGGTTTCATAGAAAGGGTTACCAAAAAATAAAATAATTATATAATTTTAACAATTTTTTAGATGTTTGTGTCTGAATGGAGTTTATCAATGCTCTGTAGAACAACACCAAAAATCCGTCCTTCCAGGATTTCATGATTATGCAATTGCAGAAATGAACACAAAATCAAGCAAACTCTGCAATATGAGTTTGCAATTTTTCAAAATTACTGCACATTTTCTGCAGATTTGGGCCAATATGTGTCATGTGATGACATCACAATGCTCCAAGTAACATTATCACAACACGCATTCAGCTAAAGCCCTTTTCGATTCACGTGCGTCGAACATAAGTACAGCTAAATGGTCTCGTTTACCAACAAACATCATTGCCATAGACAATTTTGTGCAACTGAAATTTCACCAATTCAAGTAGTTTTCCACAACAATCACAAAAAACTGTAGTGTTGCCTAATTAATACTGTTGAGCCAGTCACTCAGAACACTCATGATTGCTTAGCCGAATTAAAAATGTTGTTGAGAAGTTGGTGATAATGATTTGCATGATAAAACCTTGTCTATGTTAATCCCTTCCACAAACCTCTAAATTGTTTCTTTGGACAAAATATTTAAGTAACTTTTCCATTTAATTGCAAGGTCTCCACAAATGTAGTTGACTAGCCAAGACACATTAAGTATTTAATGAATAATTGTCATTTATTATTATTTTTTTTTTACTGATAATAGCTGGTTAATGGAAGTGTGACATGATGAGTCTTCCTCTACAGCACCATGGGACATTCACCATGCATCAAAAGAGAAATAAAACACAAAACACACACTGATCAGGTTAACACAAAAAAAAACAAAAAAAAAACAAAAAAAAACAAAGGTGTATTATTGTTATATGATACAGTTCTAATCTGCTTTTATAGCACACTTTAAAAACTCTCATAAACTGTGTCTCTGCTACACTCCAGCAAATATACAGAATATAGACTATTTTATAGCATACAGTACAAATACTTTAGATATCAATATTTCTTCTGATAACTTTACACACGCATTAATGTCTCACTTCACACAGAAATACACTGCAGCTGGGAGAAAATAAGCACTGGTGAGTGTTAGAGGACTGATGGCATCCAAGTCCATGTGTAAGTTGTTACTATAGAAATGATAACACATTAGAACGAGCACATTAATACAAACCTGTGATTTGCAGCTACACTACTGTCAGAGAATTTATCAACATCTTCTGACCAATCAAAATCCAAAATTCAAGAGTGCTGTTATATAAAAGCTGAAACCCACATTTAGGTTTGATCCTAGAGCCATATTCAGCCATATTTTATATTATGGTTAAGTACAAAAGTATGCACATCCTGCGGATCACCATGATGGCAAACTTACACCCTTTTGCACTCAACCATAAGACATAAAGTTGAAACAAATCAATACAACAACAAACAAAAGATAACGACGCATGGAATTGTTTTTAAAAAGGTATACAAATGTATACTAATTAAAACTATACCTTAAAATTAGCTTTGGGGGCAGTGGGGGCTTGACGGTTAAGGCTCTGGGTTACTGATCGGAATGTCAGGGCTTCAATCCCCAGCACTGCCAAGCTGCCACTGTTGGGCCCTTAAGCAAGGCCCTTAACTCTCTCTGCTGTCTGTATCATGGCTGACCCTGTGCTCTGACCCCAACTTCCTAACATCCTGGGGTATGCGAAGAAAACAATTTCACTGTGCATATGTATGTGATCAATAAAGAATCATTATCATTATCATTGCATATAGTATAGCGCTGTTGAATTCTGGATTCTGATTGGCCAGAAGGTGTTGATTAATTTTCTACAACAGCAGCTGTGATAGTCACGCAGCTACAAATCACAGATTTATATAAATGCATTCGTGCATATGCGTTATAGTTTATATAGCAATAGCTCATTCACAGGGACTTGAACAGCGAACACGTCACATTAAATTAAACATGTGCAATTGATTATAAGTTTTCTGTGAGGAGTTTTATGGAAGGAGTCCCCAGTATCAGTGCTTTGTAACAGTCAGAGGTAAAGGTGTAACTTTTAGAGGTTTGCAGTTTCTTTGTAAAAACACAAGGTGTGACGGCGAGAAAAGAAAAAAGAGAGGAAAGACTTTATATAGCTGCTATGATCAGTTTCAGGGTAGTAACAGTAACGCAGCTTCATCAAACCACCCTGTCACTGATTATTTTCCTATAACAGTAAAAAGTGTTTTACACACTGGATAAGGCTATGGCTATAATACTCAGCTATCCGCACTTTAATAACTCAAATGGTCCCACTTAATTAGTTTGCTCTAGTCTGTAAATAGTTTTGTAAATATTGTATATAAACATGGGGAAAGTAAAGAGTTGATGTCATTTCTGTTACCCACTTTTGGTCTTTGTTTTGGGATAGGTAGTTAGGGAATTACTTGTATTCTTCTTTTCTTTTCTTTTGTATAGGTAAATAATGGTTGAATTCTGTAGTGACTCGATTGTTATTTTGGCATAGTCAACTTCCGAATCCAGTCCCTATTTATGTTTGATTATTGGAATCTTGGTTAAATCATTACAAACCACAAAAGATCTCCCTGCTTCCGCTCTTCTCCTTTCATGTTCCAAACTTTTCCCCTAGATGGGGCATAACTCTGCTCCAGTATAATCCCCTCTGCTTTAGTTGACTTGTCAGTGAAATCCATGCAAGAATTGAAATGCATGCTTCTAGATTGGCTGCTGCCCTTACTGGTCTACATGAATCATAAGTAGCTAAACCCACATTTCAGATGTAGGTGTACTGCAAATGTAAAAGATGAATTGACAGTTTCTAACAGCAAACTGAGGGTTAAGAAAAAAGTGAGGCTAGCAAGGGGTGCTCATCCTGTGATCTGTGTGGATCCTAATGTAAAGTATAATGCGGGGGAGACTATACTGTAAAAACAGCACAGTCTTTTGGGTGAGACATTAAACCGATTTCCTGACTCTCTGTAATCTTTAAAAAATCCCCTAATGAAAAGCCATGGTTGTGCTTCTATTAGTTCCTTGATTTCCTTGAAACCTCCTCTAGTGTTTTCCAAAGTGTTGAGATATCCAGGGTTTTCCAAAGTGTTGAAATTTCCAGAGTTTTCCTAAGAGTTTCCTTGGCTTCAGTAACACATTCCGATGTGCCTGTTCACTATCTATTCCTATCTATCTATACTGTTTCTATTGTAGGACTTATTTATCTCTGCCCATCATACAAGTTGGTTGGGTAGTACACAAGAAGTAATGACAGATGACAGCATGTTTTATTGTTTGTTCAAATAAAGTACTGGGAAACACTAATGAGAAGGGTGCAGTAATCAGTGGTATATAATCAGAGGAAGACATTAAATAACTGCTGGACAAGGCACTATAAAAGCCTAGTTATATAAACTACAAGTTACTTTACAAAAAACTAAATAAAAATAAAACAGTTCCTAAATAAAATATTGTGCTTAGATCCTCTTGTTTTATGGAGAACTTCCTTTCTTGCTGCAAACCAAAATTGATTAAGCTGATTTCAGAGGGCTGGTATGAAGACATGATTATTTAATGAAAGTCTTAAGCCTTGTTCTGTATACCATATTTTCTGTACTTTTTTAAACCTCTAGATTTTCCACTTTCAAATCATCTTATCACATCATATCATTCATTAACTCCCTACCAGCCCTTTGTAATCAGCTTGATCTGTTTTTTGTTTCCAGCATTAACAGTCTGTTTTGCTCTCCAAGACGGATTTTATGAGTTATAATATCCTTCCTGGCTGCTCGAACCAATCTCGCCAATTTTCTTCTGACCTCTCTTATCAACAAGGTGTTTCCACTCACAGAATTGTTGCTGACTCAGAGGTTTTTTTTGTTTGTTTTTCCACATCATTCCATGTCAACTCTAAAGACTGTTGTGTGTGAAATTCCCAGGAGATCAGCAGTTTCTAAAATACTCAAGCCAGCCCATCTGACACCAAAATGCATGCCACAATCAGAGTCACAGAGAACAATTTTTTTATTCTGATGTATGATGTGAACACTAACTGAAGCACCCTGTCTAGTGTGTACCCTGCCTTGTGCCCGATGCTCCCTGTGATAGGCTCCAGGCTCCCCGTGACCCTGAAAAGGAGTAAGCAGCAGAAGATGGATGAATGGATGGACTAACTGAAACTCTTGACCTGTATCTACATATTATTATTGCATTGCACTGCTGTCACATGATTGGCTGATTAGATAACATGACTGTGCAAATGTACAGGTGTTCCTCATCTCAGTTCGTAATATATATTCAAGGCAAATAGATTTGTGCATGTTCTTGTGAACTGGCTCTGTAAGTGACTGGATTAATTCTGTTTGTTCCTACTGATATTAAACTGTACAGTATGCAGAGTATGAAGCTTAAGGAACATTTCTGCAGCCGAGGTATGTCATTTCCCACAGCATTGAATAAAAACAGGTTGTTAAAATTCAAATTATACCAAGAGTTTACTGACTGTTCAAAATCACACATGTTAGATCTGGCAATAGATTTGGCACTATAGCATCCAAAAAAAGCGAGACATGCCAAATGATCCCTACTATTATTATACATACACAACAAAGACATTAGTGCACAAGCAAGACAAATAACAGAAATACATCATCAACTAAATTATTCACATTTAGGGTGTATGCATTCACACATGTGCAAAAAAGTTGTCAGTAACATAGAGCAAATCTCAATAGCGTATTGCAAATCTCCCCAGTTCCTGAACCACATAAAAGTGATGGATAAAAAGTTATTGCTTGCCTCTTTTGTCTCAGGCTGGGTGTAGTTGTGTGGGGATGCTGAAGAGTGGTCCTTCACTGATATACCGAGTCGATACGTGATGCAGCAGACGCCGAGTCGGTGTGTGATACAGCAGACGCCGAGTCGGTGTGTGATGCAGCAGACGCCGACTCGGTGTGTGATACAGCAGACGCCGACTCGGTGTGTGATACAGCAGACGCCGACTCGGTGTGTGATACAGCAGACGCCGAGTCGGTGTGTGATACAGCAGACGCCGAGTCGGTGTGTGAT
>JAFFST010006639.1:5000-14561 GCA_022414735.1 Noturus placidus
CTGACTATTTTCATGTCTAAATCATTACTTTCATAAAGTAGGAGAATAAAAAATAAATATAGAGATAAACAATATTATAATCTGAATCACTTCTAATGTACAATTTCAACTTCAGACCAAACTTTGGACCCCGCCCCACGTCCAAGTCCAGTTTTAAAACCTTTTTTCTGGATAAATACGGAATAAAACATGTCCATGTCATGCGGTTTTCGGAAAATAATCATTGATGGAGTGGTGTGATGAAGAGGAGTTACTTATCACCACCATCACATACCTCAGCATTTTATCAACAATTACCATCTTTATTTATTAATGATCACATTGTACTTTTTATCCATTTAGAGTTATCCATTTATAATAAAACAAGTTCGTGTACAGCTATCAACCCCAATGTTGGTCTGATTTTGCAGCCTTTAACTTAAATATATATCATATTATACTGTTAAAAAAGTGTTAGTTCTCCTTCTTAAAGTAACAGTTGCACTAATTGCAATTCCAAAAATCACAATAAGAGTTTAGATAGTTCTAAATGCATTTTTAAGCCTTAACAACATGCATGCACATGGCAGAGGAATAAACATTATTGGAACAAGATGTTAAAGTCATCACGCCTTTTAGCTTCTTACCTTTCGTATCATGCAGAAACGAGTGATGTGATATCAGTAATCCTGTCACATGCGCACATGGACCTGGCATGCTGATGGTGCAGGAGATATCACACCGTCCTGGTCCAGACTGCGCCTCCAACATCTTCCCGGTTGCCAGATCAGCAAAAGAAACCTCCAGTAGGATTTAAAATCTTTCGTAGATCATTATAAAACATAACCAGACACTCATTCAGAGTACATTAAGCATACTTATGGATTTCTGTTCAACCCAATAATAAAGATCTTATATAAAGAACTATATATAATCAAACCTAAACACATTTAATAATATATTTAGTTAAAATAAATATACTATTCGTTTTATATGTAACCTTTTCAACATTGAGTTATTGTTATTTAGAAGGGGAAAAAACAGTCATTGAGTTGACATTGTTCAATCTGGTTCCCCTTTGAATATAAACAGAATCTGTAAAGGGTTAAAGGGTTGCCAGGTTTGTTGTTTTTCTCCCAGATGAGCTGCTGTTGTATTGACTATGTGGAGAAAACCTATTTTGACATTTAAAGCATTTATAAATTGCACTGCTCTGACTATATGTGAAATTCGATAACATCTTGACACACATTTATTTATCATTATTATTATTCATCAAAATGTATTTTATCTCCTACTGTACACTCACTTTAAAAAAAACAACCTTTTTTTTAATATTTGTATTACTTGTTTTATTTCCATTATTCCATGCATTCACTGTGTTTTATGGACAGGCGTTAAGAAAGATTTGTGTGTTGTGTTTATCAGAATTGTCGCACTATACGTACATGCATATGCGTACTATACGTGTGCTTTTCCCATTAGAGCTTCCCGTACTTCCCAGGAAATCACCTGCTTTGCTCGTCCTGTGTCATTTGTCTCTGGTGTCTTCACTTGTATTATATTTAGATGCTTTCCAGGTATGTCTACACTCACTGGTCACTTTATTAGGCTGTACACAAAATTCATGAAATTATGCGATCAGCCAATCATGTGGCGGCAGCAAAATTGATAACATCATGCAGATTCAGGTCCAGGGCTGTGCCTACTAAGTTTAAATGTTATACATTTTTTTGCAGCAGCTAAAATCAGAGTCGTGATACTCTACACACAGAAACCCAACAGTGTCCTAATTAGTCTTATAACAGAGTTGCGGCAATAATATAATTATTTTTAAAACAAAAAACAAACAAACAAAAAAACCCCCACTGAAATAAATCCAGTAAATCGAATTTAAGAAAGGGTTCAATCCCCAATGGACCTTGCTGGTGTCCGTGAGAATAAACCACCCTCCAAATAATATCTGCTTTGTTTTCCATCAATGCACAGGGTAAAGATGATGCTGTCATGTTGTGTATAAACAGACAGACTACAGTTAGTTGCTGCAGATAGAAAAGAAGCCATTTGGATAAATTTGAGACATTTGCATTATAAATATTGATGTTCATTAAGGTTTATTGTCCCTGTTAAAGAAAGAAAGAATTGTTATACCTATCTTACACATACTACTTGTTTTTACTGGAGTTGTAGTTTTTGTACATGGTGTCCCAGTACAAATCTGCGTTCCTCGACTTTGGGTGGGGAGATGCTTCCTCAATGGAACATTGTGCTGCCAGAGACAGAGGAGGACGTGGGAAGAAATTGAAAACAATAAATCATCATGCCTCGACCATAAAAACCATAAATCTACACTGAGCGATTGTGGGCAGAGAACTGGGGGTGAAGTATTAAATAAAAAGCCATGTGTTAATTTTTTCTATTTTTTCCCCACACACTGTGATTGCTAGGAGATCACTAGCTAAGCATGAGTACTCACGAGATACCTTCTGAAATCAGCAGAACATGCTTGGCTTCGCTTGACGTGACTTTTTGTGTAATTGTGGATGAATCACACTATTATTCACGGTTGTTGGGGAAAGTGTTGTTAAGTTTCTGTGTGTTGTGGATCTAGTGGTGCTAATTTGTGTTCATTTTCTGGAAGGATTTGATCAGTTATATCTTTCTGAATGCTGTATCATATTGGAATATTATTATTATTTTTTTAAAAAACCTTTATGGAACTTAAAGTGTCACAACAATCAAACTAAACTGATTTAAGGTTATCATATAGGGTTCAGAGTTAAACTGGATTCAAGTTGGTTCCTTCTGGGTTATAAGATGTAGTCAGTTATGGTCAGGATCATGTTTGAGTACTTCAGAAACTGCGGATCTCTTGGGATTTTCACTCTCAACAATCTGTAGAGATTACACACAGAATGGCGTGGAAAACAAAAAAACATCCGGCGTGAGGCAGTTCTTGTCAACGAGAGAGAGAGAGAGAGAGAGAGAGAGAGAGAGAGAGAGAGAGTAAGTGGAGGTTTCATTCTGGAAGAGGGCATTTGAAAGAAAGCAGACCAACATAAAAATCCTTTTTCTCTCACAGATTACACATAGAGACATTTTTTAATTTTGCTTTTACATCTTTTTCGATCCATTATCTTTTAGAATTTTTTTTTTTACTCATATGCATAGTCCATGTTTAATTAGTAACGAAGCCGTCAGATTCATTTGAAACTTTAATGAGTTAATTAAGAGATATTCTTAACAGTAAAGAATGGGAACGGAAACAAATGCAAAGCCATCCTGAGTGTGGCGTAATCAAGTCGGTAGCGTGCGGGTTTGTGTTTGACAGACATAATGAACTGAAATAATCTACAGAGACTCTGGAGTTTTGTGCAAAACTGACTTGAATGTTCCAAAACATCCATCCATCCATCCATCATCAACCGCTTACCCCTTTTCAGGGTCACGGGGAACCTGGAGCCTATCCCAGGAGGCATCGGGCACAAGGCGGGGTACACCCTGGACAGGGTGCCAGTCCATCGCAGGGCACAATCACATACACACTCACATTCATACACTACGGACACTTTAGACACGCCAATCAACCTACCATGCATGTCTTTGGACTGGGGGAGGAAACCGGAGTACCCGGAGGAAACCCCCGACGCACGGGGAGAATATGCAAACTCCACACACACATGGCCCCGACGGGGCTCGACATTAAACTATAAATGGATAAATTGTTCATCTTTAATAATAAAAAAATGTCAACCAGTCACAGTGATGTAAGAGGAATAAAACACTTCAGGACGTTCCGTTATTGGAAAAGAGACAATCTAATGGCGTTGTCGTCGTTGATTATTGTCCTAAAACTGCACAACACGCGCTATGTTTCCTTACTTACGTAATAGCAACACTTCTCTAGCTAAAAACTTGAAAAATATCAAATAATAATAAAGAATGTGTGCATGTAAATTCTGTGACACGAATGGGAAATCCATAAAACGTACATATATTATGTATTTTATTTATTTTTATTTTTAAAGAAAAGGAACCGGTTAAAATTAATCGCTAAATGGAGTCTCGCCCTGACTTTTATTTTGAAGCGTAATGGCGGCGCGTGACGACGCGTCACGGCCCGAGCACGCGCTTCGTAAACATGCCATAAGAACTTCTGAGCGGCGCTGTGTTTTAAGTTCAACTTTAAAAGAAATGCAAATAAATAAATGAATAAAACGTTTCGTTTGCGCAGGTCGTCGTAAAGCCGTGGTTTGTTCTCAGCTACCGCGGTTTTAAAGCCGAACTCGGACTGAATTCTTTGACGTTTCTAAACGACACTAAACTTGGAGGAGTGTCCCTGAGAGCTAGCCTGACTAGCCGGTTAGCACACTTAGCCTCATTCCTCTGCTAATGCTACAACATGTTTTAGCATTAAACTTTCTGGGAGATTATAGAGACACGACGGGCAGGAAATTGCCGTAAAACATTTTATAGACTTGTATAAACATTTATTTTCGCGTTCTTTAACATTGTCCCTGGAAACGAAAAGATTCACGACGAATCTCGCGAGATTTCTATTATCGCGGGATTTCTATCATCACGGGATTTCTATCATCGCGGGATTTCTATTATCGCGGGAGCTGGGAAATGCAACTACAGTACTAGCACTTTGGCAATAATAACATAAGCATTTGGCAATAATAACATAAGTAGCTTATTTATTAATTGATAATAGATAAATGTGTTTTGATGGATATTGGAAACAAACTCGTCTTTATTTAGTAAACTAAACAGCATGACATGTAAAAAAAAACAAAACAATTAACGTATATGTTTAAATTCAGTTAAGTGAATGTGTAATGTTTATTTATGTTTAGATTCATTTGTGCTGAATTTCTTGTCTACTTCCAGGTTGTGATTTCAAGCACAGTGTCCCGAACCACATCGTTTTCACTATGTAGTGCACTAGTGAGTGCCCTTCTTTGCTTCTAACCACAGGAAGTAAGCATGTGACGTGAAGGAGAAATGAGAACACACTAAACGTACTCCTCGCATACCGTACAGAGCATCGGCCGTCGAGCGTTCTTGTCATGATGAGCGCTTCCAAGCCGGACATCCTGTGGTCCCCGCATCACGCTGACCGCTTTGTTATCTGTGACTCCGAGCTGAGTCTGTACCGAATCGGTACGGTCGGTACGTCAGAGGCCAAAGCTGGTGCCCTGCCGTTATCCGAGGAGACGGCGGCGACGCTGCTGGCCATTAACTCGGACACGCCGTATATGAAATGCGTAGCCTGGTACCCGAAACACGAGCCGGAGTGTTTGCTCGCCGTTGGCCAGGCTAACGGTCGAGTGGTGCTCACTAGCCTCGGACAGAGCCACAACTCCAAATGCAAGGATCTGATGGGGAAGGAGTTCGTGCCTAAACATGCCCGGCAGTGTAATACGTTGGCGTGGAACCCGGTGGACAGCAGCTGGCTCGCTGCGGGACTGGATAAGCATCGAGCAGATTTCTCCGTTCTGATTTGGGACATCAGTAGTAAATATTCTCCCGAAGCAATACCGACTGAGAAGCTCCGTCTTTCTGGAGATGGCGATTCTGGCATGGTGGTGACGAAACCGCTATACGAGCTTGGACAAAACGATGTGTGTTTGTCTCTTTGTTGGCTGCCTCGTGACCACCCGAAGCTTTTGCTTGCCGGAATGCATCGCAACTTGGTCATTTTTGACTTGCGCAACACCAGCCAGAAGACCTTCGTCAACACCAAAGCCGTACAAGGCGTCGCGGTGGATCCGCACTTCCCTGAGCGTGTGGCGTCCTTCTTCGAGGGCCAGGTGGCCATCTGGGACCTGCGGCGCTTCGAGAAGCCGGCATTTACGCTCCCTGAGCAAGCCAAACCCCTCACCAAAGTGGCGTGGTGTCCGACACGCACCGGTCTTCTGGCTACTCTGACACGTGACGCCAACGTCGTGCGCCTCTACGACATGCAGCACGCGCCCACGGGTCCTGTCGGCTCAGACGAAAGCGAGCCCACGGTGATCGAACGCGGCGTGCAACCGGGAAGTGGCGCTGACGGCGTCATCAGCAGCTTCGCCTGGCACCCGTCCGCCCAAAACCGCATGGTGGTGGTAGCACCCAATCGCGCCATGAGCGACTTTACCGTGTTTGAGCGCATCTCGCTCGCTTGGAGCTCCACCACTGACCTCGTCTGGGCGTGCGGACGCCACCTGTACGAGTGCGCCGAAGATGTCCGAGATGACGGCACCGACGAGAAAGACATCGCCACTAAAATGAGGGAGCGTGCTCAGTCGCGCTACGGCCATGACACTGTCCAAGTATGGAGGAACCACTTGCTGGCTGGTGGGAACGACCCACAGATCAGGTCCCTCTGGTACACTTTGCATTATATCCTTCACAAGTTATTTAATATCAAGACGGGTTCTGTGGTGTTGTACATGGGAAGATTGGATGCTGTTTATCACATATACTGCGCTTTAAAAGTTAAAGATACAGTTTGTGATATTGAAAAGTGATTCAACCATGATAATCATTTGAAAGAAAAAATAGAAATTGTAATTTTTGCCATGTTATCTCTCTCTCTCTCTCTCTCTCTCTCTCTCTCTCTCTCTCCCAAACTAGATTCCTTTTCTGGCCCAGAAATGTGCAAACAGATGCTCCGCATTGCCCCTTTTCTCTGTTAATAAAAAGGAGAGAAGGGCGTGAGAATGTTTTAGGGGTAATCAGATGTCTTGTAAATATTTTCCTCTCAGTTGCAGTTCTCCTCATTGACAGCAGAGGGCCCTAAAATTGACAAACAGCTCTTTTAAGCGCTGGCTCAGGTGCAAAAGAGATAACACGCGCCCCATTTAATTTAATCGTTGCCAACCATGATCATATTTTTAGACTCCTTCAATGTTTTACACGTGCAAGATGCATCATAGACACTTCATTATTATCTCGTTTAATTACTCTGAGCATCTCTATCGCGCGATCACATACACTGCATACAAGCGTAGCATTCGACAAAATCCTCCACTTCCTTTTGTCTTTGCTAAGCTGTACACACGTTGTTTCTTAAACTATGCCTTTAATATTAACATTCAAGCGCTCCCTTATGTCCTGTCTGGCCTCTATATAACGTTTCCTATATAAGAATCACTCATGCAGCAGTACACTGAGGACCTGGAGCAGAGACAGCATGCAAATAAACAGTCTCTGATCTACTCGGGCATCAAGAATATCATCAAATCCTGCTCAGGTGAGTAGCTCAGTTTGTCAGAAAAATAGGAACACGTATGATTTGGCTATTCAGACGTATGTACCCTGTGTGTGTGTGTGTTTACGATCAGGCACTACAGAGTTGCGGCGCTGCTGGAAGGGTTCAGAGAGGCCGACAGATGTGGCGCAGTACCACAGCGATGAGCGCAGCCTGGCTCTGCAGCTGTGCGGCTGGATCAGCCGTGGACCGGACATAGACGTCGAGCCGTTTCTCAGGTCTCTGGAGCAGGAGGGAGAGTGGGAGCGAGCCGCCTCCGTGGCCCTCTTCAACCTCGACATCCGCCGTGCCATCCAGATCCTCCACAACGGAGCGTCGGCAGAGAAAGGTACGGTACCACATACAGTCCACACCACAGCGTTTAACACGCACAGACTAGTCTATTCGCTTAACTGTTTGTCCCTAACGTTATATTATTACGTTCGTTTTAACTTCGCTGTACAGATATATTTACTATGCAGCATATTTGTTTTGACAGCGAAAGGAAAGCATATATCTATCCAAAGTTGGAGAATTCCTATGGAGAATGAACACTGGTGCATGTCTTGTCTCATTAGACTAGGTATTGAGTCTTGGACAGTATAACAGAACAATTATGGTTATTTTAGAATAATGCTGACATATTTATTTATATATATAATTATATGTGCGTACCCGTGTGTAATTAGATGGCTTGTATGAAATCCCATACCAAGAAAAAGGCCCAAATTTCTCGTTTATCTCGACATATAAGACGAGAGACGGCACGATGCCGGCTTTTCATTTCCGATACTGATACTATAACTTAGTATTAGTGTATCAGCAGATGTTGATACCCATCTGATCTTTTCCAGTCAAGTCTCTTTAAATCGAAAGCACTGAGGCGTGTATGCACTAGTTTTAAACACTCTGATATTGCCACACAACCCGTGTGCAGTCTGACCGCCTGCAGCGTTCACTGTGTTGATGTTTTATCCAGCGGACCTGAACTTGAACGTGGTGGCCATGGCTCTGTCGGGATACACGGACGAGAAAGCTTCTCTGTGGAGAGAGATGTGCAGCACGCTGAGACTTCAGCTGAAGAAGCCGTACTTGTGCGCTATGTTCGCCTTCCTCACCAGTGAACCAGGGGCGTACGACGCAGTGCTGGTGCGTAACGATACACGTGTCATGGTTAAGAATACAGCGTGTAATGTAATGTAATGGATTTGGCTTTACGTCAGGATTTTGTCTGTTTGTGACAGTATGAGAGTCGTGTGGCTGTGAGAGACAGAGTGGCCTTCGCCTGTATGTTCCTCAATGACAATCAGGTAAAAACATCCCTTTATTCGTTTCGTAGTTTGTTTGCACATACATTTTAATATGTTCTACCCAGAGATACCGGTTTGTCTCTGGATGTTTTTACATGTTGGGGGGGATTAAATATATTGCTTGGTTGATTAGTTGAATAACTAAATTTACTTACTTGCATATGTACACGCTTCTCTATTTTCCTACTTACATAGTTAAGTATTTGCATATATACTTAACTCTTTACTGCATGGTGTTGCCATATGGCCAGTCTGAGATCTCGTCTTTTCTCTCACCACGCGTGTGATCAAACGCGCCAGCGCTAAAGACTAGCGAGACAAATCACCGAGTTAATTTTTTTCAGTCTTTTAAAGAGAAAACCCAGCTCCCAAATTGATAACATGCCCGCAATGGTTGGCAGCGCAAATTGATTCATTGCCAAGTGCAGGGAAGATGACCTGAGGATGAAACTAACCAGGATTCCCACAGTAGCGGCGAGCGATGAGGGAGGAGTCCAGCGCTGAATCCCCTCTCCCCTTGCGGGTGCGGGGAAATGTGGCGTACGGAAGTCCTCAGTGCCTGGCGCGGGCCGGGGGCCTGAGTCCTTCTGATGGAGGCTCAGCCCGTAGACGATGTGAGGCCGGTAACGGCTCCCGCCCCGCTGGGACGCGGGCTTCCCGGAGTCGGGTTGCTTGGGAATGCAGCCCAAAGCAGGTGGTAATGTCTATCTGAGGATGAGATTTTGAAACTACAGACTGGCATTCAGCTGAAGTCCAGGGCTCATGGACAGTTTTGGAACTTACTCACAGGGGAAAAGAACCCACACATGAGGAAATGTGCAACCTCATTGATTGCATTATTTGGCTCTACTTATTTATGTGAGTCAGCCAAGGGCGTAACCATGGTATGGACATTGGGGGGGTCCAAGCGCTAGAGTGTGAGCATCCCTGCCATATGGCAACAATTAGGGTCGGCTGTGGCTCAGTGGGTAGAGCGGGTTGTCCACTAATCCACTAATCGTGGGGTTGGTGGTTCGAATCCCGGCCCGGGTGATC
>JAFFST010006639.1:14587-32446 GCA_022414735.1 Noturus placidus
GCCCCCGATGGCAAGCTAGCACCTTGCATGCAGCTCTGCTACCATTGGTGTGTGAGTGTGTCTCATTTGTAAGTCGCTTTGGATAAAAGCGTCGCTAAATGAATAAATGTAAATGTAATTATTTTTTCTCCAGTTTGTTGATTGGCAATAAAACAAAACTACAATTTTCCTATTTAACTGGAAAATGCTGTCTTTTAACCTTGACATAACGCCATGACACATGACCAGGAAGTGCTGTTTGGACTTCCTTTTCTGCAATCATATGGGACGGTGAAGGTCATCATCAGACAGCTCTCAAAATTGGATCAATTTTTCAATATTTAGGCAAAACTACTTAAAGGAAACGATTTAAACACTATCTGAGATAAGTTAACGTTTTTGTCATTTAAACTATATTCTGAGTATTCTGTTAAACAGTAAAATGTAATCGTGGCAACAACGTGCAATAACGGAACTGTAGTGTGTGAATGAACTAAAACAGCAAAATAGACAATGATCTTCTCTACTGGTATATTTAAATTTTTTCACATTCAAAGTAAGAAAAACTGGAGTGATTTCAGACATTTTACAAGTGCACTTTATTTTCACAACTGTGATTCCTTTCTAGAAGATATAACTTTTTACATGCTTACCAGGGGGTTGAAAAAAAAAAACCAAACAAACATCAGATGTATCTGTATTGGTGTTTAATTTATTGTCTACGTCCGTTCGGTGTCAGCTGTCCCGGTACGTCGATAAGCTGACGAACGAGATGAAGGAGGAGGGGAATCTGGAGGGCATTCTGCTGACGGGGCTGACGAAGGACGGCGTGGATCTGATGGAGAGCTACGTGGACCGAACAGGAGACGTGCAGACCGCTAGTTTCTGCCTGCTCAGGGTAGGACAAGCTCTTTCTCTCGCTCTCTCTCTCTCTCTCTCTCTCTCACTCTCACACACACAAGCATGTATGATTTGGAACAAGTCAGACTATAGTAAAACTCCTGAGAAGAAAATATTCTCAGGACAGTTTTTTGGGGCAATATTTGTCTCGTATTTCCAAAATCCCAACTTTGCTTCAAGTGAGTACTCCAGCGTTCATCAGACCTTAACTGTAAGAAGAATATTGATCGATTAGGTTAGGTGTATTCATTTAATAAAAGAAACGGTGTGTGTGTGTGTGGGGTCAGGGCTCGAGTGCTGAAGTCGTGAAGGACACGCGTGTACAGTACTGGATCGAGAATTACCGGAACCTGCTGGACGCCTGGAGGTTCTGGCACAAACGAGCTGAATTTGACATCCACAGAAGCAAACTCGATCCCAGCTCCAAGCCTCTCGCTCAGGCAAGAACTCAGATTTTTATCTCCTCATTTTTTAAAGCTGTAATAAGTGCTCTTCGTTTGTCGATATGTCGTCATCCAATAAGATGTTCTGCTTTTTTTTTGTTTTGTTTTCAACCTGTGCAGGTGTTCGTGAGCTGTAACTTCTGCGGGAAGTCTATATCCTTCAGCTGCTCGGCCATGCCTCACCAAGGCCGCGGGTTCAGCCAGTACGGGGTCAGCGGCTCGCCTACCAAGTCAAAGGTCACCAGCTGTCCGGGCTGCCGGAAACCGCTTCCACGCTGCGCCCTCTGCCTCATGAACATGGGAACGCCAGTGTCCTCCTTCATAGGTATTCAATAAGCAGCAAACTACTACAGGAGCTAAGAAAAAAAAAATCTAACATGACTGGCTAGGAATGAAATCTTAAAGTCGGAAATGGCTGGCTTCTGTGGTGTTAGTCTAAATGATCAAGAATCAGGGAGGTAAAAAATAACTCGCACCCGTATTTTTCCCTCTCCTATTTGTGACGTACACATTTATTCAAGCCATGTACGTGAAGTTTCGTGACTTTCACCAGGTACGGGAAAGTCAGACGAGAAAGTCGACCTCCCGAGAGATAAGAAGCTCGCTCAGTTCAACAACTGGTTCACTTGGTGCCACAACTGTCGCCACGGAGGCCACGCTGGTCACATGCTTAGCTGGTTCAGGTGAGCGCAGCTACAATCCGATAAAAAGTAATGCTCTGTTCGTTATTAAAGTAACACGGGTAATCTTTTGCAAATCGCTGTGTTTTTTTTTTTTAAGAGGAATTAAACGCTTCCTGTCATGCTGCTATAGGAAAATAATCCATTTTGGGACGGTAACGGTAACGCTGCTACATCAATCGCACCACCCTGACGTGGATTGGTTTCCTATAACAGCATTACACATGAGTTTTATTCCTTACATACTTGACATTTTGTTGAGTAAAGACGCTATATACGCTGCTTGGCTGAAAAAAAGGTCACTGCCTGGGTTTAAATACTTCAGAGTATGATTGGATCGTTATTGCAGTGTTTCAAAACGGGAAAATTACTGGCCTGCATCTAAGGAGATGCTGAAATCCCTAGAATTGGGTTAGGAACTGTGTGTCTTCTCTCCTGCAGAGACCACAGCGAGTGTCCAGTTTCAGCGTGCACGTGTAAATGCATGCAGCTGGACACGACGGGGAACCTGGTGCCCTCGGACAAGGTGTAGCGCCGTCTCCAGCCAGAGCAAGCGGAACGTCCTCGCAGTGCCGCGTCTACCTCCTCGTGTCGAGATGAACGGACCAGGGTTCCATTCATACGGACTAAACGCTGCGTATGTGAAGACACGCTAATGTTAAAACAATATCGTGGCGTTAAGCAGATTTCCTCATGTGACACAAGTTTCTGTTTTCCTGCTTCTACGTGTTGTGTGTTTATAAAGTGAGGTTTTGACAAGAGTTCAGCTCAGTGTCTTGCATCAAATTGGTGTGCGCTCCTCTCCGGCCCTACTGGACTCCTGCAGAACACCGCAGGGCTTCAGTACTGCCTCAGATAAACGTTCTTCACTGGTCTCCATCACTTTATTCGAGGGGAAAACAAACAAAAAAAAGTTTTCTGGGATTTTAAAGTGCAGTATGTAATCTTTCAAAGTGTTTGTAGCTTATCATAATAATGATCAAATATCTTCATCAAGGCTTTAGAACAAGTTTGATATACTATATTTATAATATTGTAATACAATGGATCTAGCAGGATTCTGCATTTCAGTATTTCTGGCCCAGAAATGAGCTCTGCCGCAGTAGAAACAGTTAAAATGCAACGTAAATGGAAATACTAGATTTAAGGCAACATGGTTAGGTGAGGTTTTTAAACGTATTTTTTTTTTCATTGCAGTTCACCACGCAAACAGCAGAGAGCCCTGGAAATTACATACTGCACCTTTAAAATTAAATCAAAACTGGTGTTAGTACCTTTTGTGTGCTTTCTTGGAGTCCGTGGTCGTTCTGGGGTTGATGACCTTTTCAGATTCGTTGAGACATGGTGGTGTTGAAGCGCACGGGTTTTTGTGATGCTTTCACAGGACTGGTCACCAGGGGTGTTGCACTCCGATTCTCCACCTACTGACTGACAGCCCAAAAACACCACCAGACCATCTATATAAGAAGAAGGGGGTCAAAATAAATGCATTTTAAATACCAGTGTAACCCATTCACAGAGGTGGAGTTGAAGTCGTCTAAATGTAGTGTAAGAAAAAGACTCCAGTGCTGCGATACCTGAACAGATAGATATGGCTCTGCAGTTCCACCTGCAGCCACCTGGGGCAGTGTGTTCTACACCTACATATCTCTACTGCCTTCACTCTGATCTCTCCCAAAACCTGGAAAAATGCACAGTGACATTTATAATCCGAAAAAAAAAGAATCATGCATACATGGTTCTTTTGTGCTTTCTGTTTTTATTAAAATTTTATTTTATCTTAATTTTCTGAGAAAACCATGAAATTTAATTTCACCAAGCACCCACGCCCTGCAAGTTGTCCCAGCTCGGTATGTCCCACACCCCCTTCCCCCTTTATTTTTTCTTTCGTTATTTGTTTGGGTTTGTTTTTTCCCAACCTTTGTCACATGACTTACAACTTTACACACGAGCTAAACGTTCCGAGAAGGAAATAAAGGGCCACTGCAGTTATTGCCATCGATTTAGGTTATAAATTACCAACAGCATTGACTACAAGAACGTCAGTAAAGAGACTGTTACAAAAGCACGAACACTGGAGACTCCTTACAGAAAGTGTCACCATAGATATGACCGGCATTTATAAGCATGTCTAACAAGTTCTTAACAAATTGGTACTTTACAGGCTCATTTAAAAAAATAGTGATTTGTTTATTTGTTGGATTAAAGAAAAATCTTTTCTTTCAACTGTAGGAATTCAATGTGTATCAAATTCACTCCATTTATTATTTCTACCTACTGCAGTAACTAGATTTTGAAAGTAATCACTTCATAAAAAATTTATTATATATATATATATATATATATGTATATATATATATGTGTTACTTGCATTGCTGTTTTTGTTTTGTTTGCTGTTTGTTTGATATGAAGTGTATAAGGTTTTAAAAGACTGAAAATGTGTTAATCAGTTAATCACCTTCCAGCACCTGAGATCTCACCTGCAGCATGATGGCGTCTCTCCATGTGAGCAGCAACACCGCTGGAATTCTTCTTCAGTGTTGATACAGGTATACTGTGAAGCAGCACAATATGGTGCTGGGAAAACTGTCGTTAGCAGTGAATGTAGTTAAATGTATTAGCCATAGCATTAAAACCACCTGCTGAATCTTGTGAAGGTCCGCCTTGTGCCGCCAAAGCAGCTCGGACTCCACAAGACCTCTGTAGGTGTGCTGTGGTATCTGGCACCAAGTCGTGTAAGTTGCGAGGTGGGGCCTGCATGGATCAGACTTGTTTGTCCAGGACATCCTACAGATTGGATTAGTTTGAGATCTGGGGAATTCGGAAGCAGAGTCAACACCTTGAACTATGCGTTCCTCAGAACGTTCCTGAACACCTTGAACTATGCGTTCCTCAGAACGTTCCTGAACACCTTCAGATCATATCTTCAGATCATATCATTAGATACATCCATCCATCTTCAACCGCTTACTCCTTTTCAGGGTCACGGGGAACCTGGAGTCTATCCCAGGGAGCATCGGGCACAAGGCGGGGTACACCCTGGACAGAGTGCCAGTCCATCGCAGGGCACAATCACATACACACTCACACACACATTCATACACTACGGACACTTTAGACACGCCAAACAGCCTACCATGCATGTCTTTGGACTGGGGGAGGAAACCGGAGTACCCGGAGGAAACCCCCGACACACGGGACTCCAACCCCGGACCCTGGAGGTGTGAGGCGGACGTGCTAACCACTAAGCCACCGTGCGCCCCTCATTAGATACATGTTTTGACCATTTGTGTTCATCTCTAAATCTTTACACTCAAGTGCACGAGACAGACATTTCTATTTGAAACAACCTTTTATTTAATATATTCATGCTTTTTATGCAGTTACATTTATTTACAGTATATGACAGAAATAATAACAGAAAAAGCAATCTGTCTAAAACTAAACATAATGCACTAACACACACTAGAAGGTTCTGTGGCACTGTTATAATGTATTCTAATGCGAGATATGTTTTAATAAGTAATTATAAATATATTAATGCACAACACGTATAATGCCATTGCGAAAAGTTATGAATGTTTTCAAAGGTTATTATACTTTATCTGTGACCTTCATAGAAAGTGTTACGAGACGTTACTTCAGGTTCTGGGAACCAAATTCTCTAGCAATATTGAGTGTATTCACTTTTGTAAGACAACATATGATTTATTTTTGGTTTAGCATTATATTTTTACTCAGCAGGGAGGACGGTGTCCTTAGAGTACTTCAGAAAACGAACTTAACTGCACAGATGTTGAAGCTAAATACGTACGGAATGATGAAATAGTTCACACAGCTGATTTTTTTTTTAAACCCTCCAGTTCTTCTTTCTGAGCCGTGCCTTGGTTGATTTGCTCGTGCACTCAGGATTGAAAGGTCCACTTCAACTTTCGGACAGATGGCCTGACGATCATCTTCACTCTTTGATATGATTCAAAGTTGAATCAATGAATGCAAACTGTCCAGTCCCTCAGGCAATGAAGCAACCCCAAACATGTCTGCTGTTACTGTGGCCAAACAACTCTATCCTTCATTCGTCTGTCCAGAGCACATCATTCCAAAAGGCTGTAGTCTTGCAAGGGCTTTTTCCTGGCACGCCTCCCATGCGCAATCTCTTTCTGATTGTAGAAGCATGCACTTTGACACCAACAGTCGCAGGACTTACTAGCAGATCTCGTGATGAAATATTGGGGTTCTTGGAGACGTCTTTTTGGTAGATGGTAAATGGCGCACTTATATAGCGCTTTTATCCAAAGCGCTTTACACTGTGTCTCATTCACCCATCAATGGGAGCAGAGCTGCCATGCAAGGCGCTAACTTGCCATCGGGAGCAACTTGGGGTTCAGTGTCTCGCCCAAGGACACTTCGGCATGTGGAGTCACGTGGGCCGGGAATCGAACCGCCCACTTAGTGGATTAGTGGACAACCCGCTCTACCACCTGCGCCACAACCGCCACTTTCTGTATCAGACGGTCTGATCTTGGGCTGAATTTGCTGGAACAGCCGGTCCTGGACTAACCGTCAGTCGTTTGAAATCTGCACCATTTGTAGATGATTTTTCCTTACAGTGGAACGATGCATTTCAAATCATTTGGAGATCTTTTTAAATCCCTTGCCAGACTCCTAGGCATTCGCAACCTTGAAGTAACCTTCAAGTTTTGTTCAAGTATATCTACTTTATTAATTAATAGGCGTTACTTCAAAAAGGATCAAATGTTTGCTTGTCCAAATATATATATATATATATATATATATATATATATATAATATAATATAAAAATTCAACAAATTCCATAGAGTGTACTTATTTTTTTCACACGACTGTATATACCAAAACACAATACGCCCACATTTCTTTCAGGCTGCTACAGTGACTGTGGGGCGGCTGTGGCTCAGTGGGTAGAGCGGGTCGTCCACTAATCCACTAATCGTAGGGTTGGTGGTTGGAATCCCGGCCCGGGTGATCCCATGCCGAAGTGTCCTTGGGCAAGACACTGAACCCTAAGTTGCCCCCGATGGCAAGCTAGCACCTTGCATGCAGCTCTGCTACCATTGGTGTGTCGCTTGTAAATGTAAAATGATATCTCTGTAAAGCTGCTTTGAGACAATGTACCATTGTAAAAAGCGCTATACAAATTGATTAATTATTAATTACTGTATGAAATGTTGTTCGCTACCAAACACTGAGTAAATTTGGGATTGAGTGGGAATTTACTAGTTCCCAGTTCCCTAAAATTTCTTTAGACCATAATAAGAACATTTCATACATTTGTTTTGTTTTTTTTACTATTATTATTTGTTTCCCCCGGACACTAACTAGGACGTTATGGAACGGTCTAGTCAAAGCCGGGATTTGACTCCCATTGAAAGCTTGTGGGAGGATTTGAAACAGGCAGAACCTGAAAGAATATTACATGGAAGAGCGGTCAAAAATTTCCAGCAAGCCTCGTGGACAATTACGCAAAACGCCTACAAGAACATATTTCTTCTAAAGGACGTAATACTAGCTTCTGACGCCGAGGGTGTTCTTACTTTTTCCACAGAAGAATCTCTATTGATATTTCTGCTGAATAAATGATTGAAAAACTTCGTGTTCACTGCGGTTTTGTTCAAGTAGATCAACTTTTTCAATAGGCACTGTTTCAAAAATGATCAAATGTTTGCTTGTCCATATATGTCAAAAAAAGCCAACGATTTCCATGCGGTGTCCTTATTTTTTCACACGACTGTACGTGTCTCTCCTCATTTTAAATAGATGACGGTTAGGTGCTTAGAGTGTATCTAAGATGGCCGCAGAGTGGATGGAAGTTACTTGAAGGACTTTGCTCTTATGCAGTAAAGAGCTCGTGCTCCTTGTCTGTTCTGCCGACTGCGTCTGGGTTGGTGAGTGGATCCAGATCGGCGAACAGGTTGAACCACGCAAAGCGATCCTTCACACTTTCACTGGTGTCTGTAAATCACACACACAATCTTTTTAAATTAAAGTATTTCGATCTAATCAAGAAAAACGAACAAATCAAACCCTAACCTGGGATTAATTCATGCTGTCTGATTTACTTCCTGTACCCTATTCACTACACAGTGCACTATTCAGAAGCTTCCCCTTGTTTGTATTCATGCAATTCTATACAGTCTGTGTAAATACCCATAATGCACTTGATCATTTTTAAGGTCTAGCTGGTCAATTCTTCAGTCGAGTCGAGTGAAGACGGGTAAAGGCAAGTGCAGAAAAATCATCATGGGGCAATTAATGAATTATAATCGGTGTCTATAGCAGGGGACAAAGGTCACGCATTAAACAAGAAGAATTCATAAAGAATTTGTGGAATCTAGAGTATTTTTTATTCATTTATTTTTTTTAAACATGCTCAAGAAGGCAACGCGATACATTAAGAGCCGGGAGGGGGGGTGGGGGGTGTAAACTTTTGAACAGGATGATCGGTGTCAATTGTTATTTTGGTTTTAAGATCTTCTCTTTTTTTCCCATTTAGTCCTGCCCTTCACAAGCTATATAAGAGTTACATCTTGCCCAGAAGGCAAAATAACCGATTATCCTGTTCAAAAGTTAACATGCCCCCGGCTCTTAACGTAGCGTGTTGCCTTGTCCTTCAGTCGTCCTCAGTGTGAAAAGACGGATCTCAAGATCATATAAACGCTGTTAGAAAGGACTCGAATATGCAGAAAATGCTGGAAATGTAAAGCCTGTGTAGGACCTCAGGATTTTTCTGAAGAACAGTGGGCAGTTTAACTTCTCAGGACAAACACGGGACTCATGAACGACTCTCACAAGACAAACACATCGTGTCGTTGATCGTCCAGGCAACCAATAATCAATATTCATATATAAATGTAAACATAAGATGAGTTAGATGTGTATCAGGTGTTCTTGCAGCGCGTACGTACCTCTTGCTGTCGGTTTGGATGTGATCTGATTGGCTCCCGCAGTTTGATCACTCGGCCCTGAGCAGCTTTGTGAATTACCCATAATCCATCCTAGAATGAGGGATGCAGAGAATTATCCATTATTATTATTATTATTATTATTATTATTATTATTCATTCTAATATCAGTGTTATTGTGTGTGCTTATTTCTTGTTACGTTATTTATTTTTCGTAACTGACGTTAGTGAACACAGATGTTCTGATGTACCCGACACTGCAGACTGCAGGTTGTTGAGGTTCTGGTCGAGGAGTTGTGATGGTAAGAAGAACGACTCTTCCTCCTCCTCCTCCTCCTTCTCCTTCTCCTTTCCAGGCTGAGCATCTGTGACTGCAGACGTCCCTCCAGCCATGCTCTCGTCCTCCCCGAACACATCCCTCCACTCTCGGAAGAAATCGGCGTCCTCCACTGAACTGGAGCTGAGGATCTCGGTGAGCACGCTCAGTCTGTCCTTCTCCTGAGCTCCTATGCCACACGGCGGCTCCTCGCCGGCTCCTTAAGCGTTCACGGTACAATATTTTTTTACCTTATTGAAGGTTGTAAAATAATACAATCCACAATAATTACTTAGGCATGGACATACTGTATTCCCACATGTTTTATGTAAGTAAAATCAACTTGTTTACTTTCCACAAGACTACATGTAACTATAAATGGACAAAAAGTACGCAATGTTGTATTGTTTGTACATTTTTTGCATTCTCATGGGAGGAATTGCTTTAACAGAGGTGTTGTTGGAGGACAATAAATAATGTGCTGGTGATGACGCGGCGTTACTATCACCACCCCTCGACGGCGCGTGTTATTCCTGTTGGAATAACAATGTAACTACCTGACTGAGTCGCGTCCTTCTTCAGATCCTCGTCGTCCAGTGAAATCAGCCTGTAAACACAGCGAACACTCACGTCAGACGTTAAACCGAGGACAACGGGAAACGTATAAAGGAAGCGAAAACGTCTCTCACGTGTCTTCTACGGCGAGACTCGGTCCCTCTTGCTCTGGTTTCGTCTTGGTTTTTTTCTTCGTCCGTTTCTTTGCTCCGAGATCAGATCCTTTATTCTCCTGCGAATGACAGTAAAAAGCAGAAGACAAAAAAAAAGCATCTATGATTGGTTGAATGCAACTGGAACAAACAAACAAACAATAAACAAGTTTTTTTTTTTCATTAATGAGTTATGGAACGTGTATTTGAACTTCTTTCATTCTCTCTTTTTCTTTTCTATTTTTAAAATAATATATTTTTATCCATTTTACCTTGTTGTTTTTCTTCATGTACTTGTTTTCCTTTTATAATTGTTATTTATATTTCCTATGTTACTTACATTTACATTTATTCATTTAGCAGACGCTTTTATCCAAAGCGACTTACAAATGAGACACACACACACACCAATGGTAGCAGAGCTGCATGCAAGGTGCTAGCTTGCCATCTGGGGCAACTTAGGGTTCAGTGTCTTGCCCAAGGACACTTCGGCATGGGATCACCCGGGCCGGGATTCGAACCACCAACCCTACGATTAGTGGATTAGTGGACAACCCGCTCTACCGACTGAGACACAGCCGCAATATACTCAAACACTTACATTAACAGGAGCATGAGGTGAAATGAATGGTGAAACATGGCAACGTACTCTAGTAAGTGTGTCTCCATCGAGGTATCTCAGTTTGGTTGATAAACAAGTTATTTGTACTAATAAGCATTGGATTATCTTCTTTTAAAAACTTGAAAATATCACGTGGCTTTTTAGCCGATTGGTTAATTATTAGCTAACGTGACGTGTAGTAGTATAATAATAATTATAAATCAATTTGTATAGCGCTTTTTACAATGGACATCGTCTCAAAGCAGCTTTACAGAAATATCATTTTACATTTACAAGCGACTTACTAATGAGAGCACACTCACACACCAATGGTAGCAGAGCTGCATGCAAGGTGCTAGCTTGCCATCGGGGGCAACTTAGGGTTCAGTGTCTTGCCCAAGGACACTTCGGCATGGGATCACCCGGGCCGGGATTCGAACCACCAACCCTACGATTAGTGGATTAGTGGACAACCCGCTCTACCGACTGAGACACAGCCGCAATATACTCAAACACTTACATTAACAGGAGCATGAGGTGAAATGAATGGTGAAACATGGCAACGTACTCTAGTAAGTGTGTCTCCATCGAGGTATCTCAGTTTGGTTGATAAACAAGTTATTTGTACTAATAAGCATTGGATTATCTTCTTTTAAAAACTTGAAAATATCACGTGGCTTTTTAGCCGATTGGTTAATTATTAGCTAACGTGACGTGTAGTAGTATAATAATAATTATAAATCAATTTGTATAGCGCTTTTTACAATGGACATCGTCTCAAAGCAGCTTTACAGAAATATCATTTTACATTTACAAGCGACTTACTAATGAGAGCACACTCACACACCAATGGTAGCAGAGCTGCATGCAAGGTGCTAGCTTGCCATCGGGGGCAACTTAGGGTTCAGTGTCTTGCCCAAGGACACTTCGGCATGGGATCACCCGGGCCGGGATTCGAACCACCAACCCTACGATTAGTGGATTAGTGGACAACCCGCTCTACCGACTGAGACACAGCCGCAATATACTCAAACACTTACATTAACAGGAGCATGAGGTGAAATGAATGGTGAAACATGGCAACGTACTCTAGTAAGTGTGTCTCCATCGAGGTATCTCAGTTTGGTTGATAAACAAGTTATTTGTACTAATAAGCATTGGATTATCTTCTTTTAAAAACTTGAAAATATCACGTGGCTTTTTAGCCGATTGGTTAATTATTAGCTAACGTGACGTGTAGTAGTATAATAATAATTATAAATCAATTTGTATAGCGCTTTTTACAATGGACATCGTCTCAAAGCAGCTTTACAGAAATATCATTTTACATTTACAAGCGACTTACTAATGAGAGCACACTCACACACCAATGGTAGCAGAGCTGCATGCAAGGTGCTAGCTTGCCATCGGGGGCAACTTAGGGTTCAGTGTCTTGCCCAAGGACACTTCGGCATGGGATCACCCGGGCCGGGATTCGAACCGCCAACCCTACGATTAGTGGATTAGTGGACAACCCGCTCTACCGACTGAGCCACAGCCGCCCTTTACTTTATTGTAGTGATGTTACTACAGGATTTTAACTTCGCTGTGTTTATTATTATTATTATTTTATTCTATTATTTTATTCACGGTAGTTTCCGTAATTAATAATAAATTTGCACGTAAACTTTTCCAGTATCTACATCTCAACTACGCCCCCGTATATACACGTACTCCAGTGTGACGTTACACTCGATGATCGCGCGTTATTAACACGTTTCCACGACTTAATGACCTCGTTCTTACGCACTAATAAGTCATTATTTTTATTAAGTAGAGACGTCGTCGACTCTCTGACCTTTTGCGCCGAGAGCTCGTGCGGTTGGCAGCCTTTAAAGCTCTCGTGAATGGCGGCCATGGTGTGAGACGTTTTTTCCCAGAAATGCAACAGCGTAGTCTGAAAAGCAGAGCAGAGACGAATTGACTGGCACCGATTATCAGCTGTGTAACACACACGCGATGGGGACTCTGTGAAAGAGAGGAAAGAGAGCGACACACCTGGTAGTTCGTGAGGACGTAAGAAAGCAGGTTACATCGACTGGCTCCCAGTAAATCCACCTTCTGACAAACGTCGTTCTTCAGCTTGTCAAAACCAGTCTTAGTGAGACGCACCTGAGCCTGAACCTGTGCGGGAGGGAAAAGATGGCGGAATCACGGCGCTGAGACACGTCAAAGCGTCATGTCATGCTACTTAATGACGATACATATCCGGTATGAATATGTGAGTATGCCTCTTGATGCTGCATTGAAAGAAAAGATGTGGTTGGCTGGCCTGACTTCCTTCACGCTCCTCGTGCGACAGGAACGACCAAGGCCAGATTGGAGAGCTCTCATTCACTCTCATCATGTGACTGACCTTTCGGAACTTCTCCATCTGCTTCTGTGTGTCGGGGTCCAACTCCTGCGAGATGTCCTTCATCCACAGCAGAGCTCCACGGTACTCGGTCCTCGCCTGCTCCATCCTGTTCACGGTGAGCCACGTGTCCGAGATGGCTCTATAGCGGAACGTCTCCACTTCCTGGTACAGGCGGCAGAGCGGGACACGCAAGGCCAGCCTACAGAGCTCAGGACCAGAGTGAGCAGAGCTTAAAGGGATATTTCATCTAAAAACGACTAGCAACAAACAACTGCTCAATGCTAACGAGGACAAAACATTTTGCATGGTATTTGTAGAGTTGTTGTAACACCAGCCCTCGCTACTTACCCTACGTATATTTAAATACACGCAGCATTTTCCCTTTAAAACTATTCATGAGTGTATCATCGTTTAACACACACCTCTGCTGAGAGGAGAAGCAGAGGGCTTTCCCTGTCGCCTGCATGATCTTCCCTGCTCGGCTTTTGTCCTGAGAGCCCTGAGAGCGCAGGAAGCGTCCCAACTCGTTCTCCTCCTGAGACAGAACTGAAGTCGGGGGAAGCCACAAAGTTGATTATTTTTCCTTCAACCGCCTGCTGTGAAGCGTTCGACCACGGCAGTTCAACAACACGAATTGTTTACCTATTAAAGAACGAAACGTTGTACTTTTTATCTGTTTATAGTTCCAGTTAATGATACGGAACATCCGCGGATGTTATAGCCTCTCTTTATCCTCCTCTCTTGAGGTTAATAAGACGTCAAAACAAAGCAAAAGCATTAACGCCACGATCTGCTTTACCTAAGACTGTTAGAAAACGCTGACACTGGAGACTCCTTCAACACAGGAAATGTTCAAATAAACATCGCACATCAACGATTACACACAAGCCTCTGTGAAGGAGCTGTTACTATAGAAACGATACCAAAGCGCTTTACACTGTGGCTCATTCACCCATTCATACACACTCACACACCAATGGGAGCAGAGCTGCCATGCAAGTCGCTAACTTGCCATCGGGGGCAACTTAGGGTTCAGTGTCTTGCCCAAGGACACTTCGGCATGTGGAGTCACATGGGCTGGGAATCAAACCGCCGACCTTACGATTAGTGGACAACCGGCTCTACCGCCTGATCCACAGCCGCCCCGATTCGAAGCTTGCGATTCCTAGCAGCGCTACGATCAGAGTTGCCGTTCTAGAAAATTACTCAACAGCGCTGGTGGTTTTTCAAAACTACGTACCACAGATTCTCCTCTGGTATTGTTCGATCACTTTGAGGAGCTCCATGCATGTCCTCTGCACCGAGTGGAAAACCTGCAGAGGATAAATGAGTGTTGTACTGTATGAGTAATGTCTACAATAGTCTACAATGCCCAGATTCGATCTTAACCCTCTACACAGCAAGGTGAAATGGTGTAACGTTATCATAGAGTCAAACAGAACACAAAATATATCAGAGTACCCATTCAATAAAAAATGACTGGATTGTCATGAATAAAAGTCGCAGGAGGTAAATGGATAGCAACACCGTGCAGTAAAGGGTTAACGTGGAATTTCAGCCATCACTTGATTCCCACCTCCAGTTTGCCATCGAGATCTGTGTCCGACGCGACCACATGCTCGTCCTCTTTCTTCCCCGTCACTTTAATCAGCGTCTGTTTGGTCTTCCAATATCTCTGCTGAAACTTATTCACGACCGACGAGTCCTGACTCTGGACGAAGCGATCGAAGTACTCCCGGGCGTAAGCACTGTCGAAACACATGTTATTCTGAAATGAATCGCTCTTTTCCTCCATGACGACAACACTTGATTATTAGTAATTGTATATACATACTACTGTCTGCTGTCCATGTCTCCAAATGAGCTGGAAGAGAAGAGATTCCTTCAAGTGGCCTCTATTTAATGAAGTGCAGTCATACATTTATGAATGTTTTGCTAAAGCGTGTTCCCGACACGGCTTCATTTGCATGTAGTGACGCCCACAAAACTCCATAAAAGGTCAAGCACACAGACGTCTGCGAGCACGAAATGAGCACTATCAGGCTGTTGAAGGTGTTGAAATCGTAATGCAGGGTAAATGATGTAAAAAGCAGAATCTATTAGTGCTGTTCATGTCCATAGACTAGAATATCTTTCCTGTCATTGCACATGTACAACGAAAGTACTGTATAAATACTAGAATTAGTACTACAGTACTACCACCACTTCCTGTACTGTATGTTTGAGTTAATTAATTATTTAAGATTTCACTGCACGATCACAGAATAAATAAATAAATATATATATATTTTTTTTTATTTATAAGGGGCGCACGGTGGCTTAGTGGTTAGCACGTCCGCCTCACACCTCCAGGGTCCGGGGTTCGAGTCCCGCCAGGGCCATGTGTGGGCGGAGTTTGCATGTTCTCCCTGTGTGTCGGGGGTTTCCTCCAGGTACTCCGGCTTCCTCCCCCAGTCCGAACACATGCATGTTAGGCTGATGGGCGTGTCTATAGTAGTGTGCCGTAGTGTGTGTGATTGTGCCCTGTGATGGACTGGCACCCTGTCCAGGGTGTACCCCGCCTTGTACCCCATGCCTCCTGGGATAGGCTCCAGGTTCCCCCGTGACCCTGATAAAGGAGTAAGCGGTTGAAGATGGATGGATGGATATATATTTATAATTCAGCCTGAATAACTGTTATTGCAATAATGACAAGCAAACTATACCGCGCATGCGCAGATCCTAATCAAGGCCTCCATTCATCGTTTATTCATTCACCTGCAATATGACCACTTCAGCAGCTTTCCATGTCTATTCACACTGTTGACGAAATCCACATGAAATAATGCTAAAATCTATTTATAGTTTATAATGTAATGAGGTTATTCATGCTTCTATGTTCTGCCGCATTAATATATAAACAAGATAAACAAACACGGCTTCCGGTCCGGCACAAACCGGAATAAATACGGACTGTAAACAGTGAAATGTTCGTTGTTTTTACCTTGTGCTTTGAAAGTGTGGCGTTTTAGTTATTTTATTTTTATTTTATTTTTATTTTATTTTATAGCATCTCCTCTGTTTCTCCACTCCTCCTCTGTTTGGCAAAGCCCAGCAGATGGTTGTGCGTGATGACGTCACGCGGTCGCACGTACAGCACCGCCAGCTGGTAGGTGACTCGTGATGATCGAATCGGTTCTTTACGAACGACTCTTCGTTGTCCTCCTTTTTCTAAAGGAAAAATACAAAAATTGTACTTTTTCGCTGTGTTTATACCGACACACACGTTCGATCAAAGCTAAAGATAAAACGGAGGTGAATTTGTAGAATGTTGTACTACATAATAAAATCGCTAGTTGTAATGTTGAACTGAGTCAAACAGGCAGTTCAACGAGTTGCTCGATTCATTTAAAGAGTCGATTCAGTAAAAGTGAGTCGTATTGACTCTTACCGTTGGATTTCCAGAGCTAAGGGGTCGTCCATATATTACGTCATCAAATTTTCAGCCATTTTTTAACCCCCCCCCCCATGTCATCTAACGTCATCAGGCCCTTTACCCCCCCCCCAATGATGACGTCATCATTTTAGATGTACACTTTCACTGCGTTACGCCATGTGTGGTCAGGAATGATCTCCTAATATTTTGTACTTTGTTACAATATCACAGAAATACTGACGTCACACGCACATCCTGTGGTGTATAATACGTATAATACTCCACAGGATGTGCGTGTGACGTCAGTATTTCTGTTTGTTTGTTTGTTATTTTGGCAATTTGGGGCGGCAGTGGCTCAATTGTCCCTTAATCCACTAATTGTAGGGTTGGTGGTTGGAATCCCGGCCCGGGTGATCCCATGCCGAAGTGTCCTTGGGCAAGACACTGAACCCTAAGTTGCCCCCGATGGCAAGCTAGCACCTTGCATGCAGCTCTGCTACCATTGGTGTGTGAGTGTGTCTCATTTGTAAGTCGCTTTGGATAAAAGCGTCTTCTAAATGAATAAATGTAAATGTAAATTTGCAAATATTTCAGTAAGTAAATAAGTAAATGATGAACGTGACAGTGGTGACACTAAACACGGGGAAGATGCAAATACATTGATGACGTAATAACGTCCTTGAAACCCCCCTCCCCCGTCATCATCAGACATCATCGTACCCTTCACCCCCCTCCCCCCTCCTTGATGACGTAATATATGGACGACCCCTAAGAAGAAGACAAAAACAGCCAATCGATTTTGTTAAACACATTTATTTACAAAAGAAAAAATTCTAAGTTATAAAAGGTGACATGAATGAATAATTCTGAGTACATACACATCCTCATACTACCATGTTCCAGTTCAGGTTTTATTTCTGTTTGCTGTATTACAATTAAAAGAATCAAACCTGTCCTTGTACATGTTTCTCTAAAAGAGTTGATTCAGTTAAAGTGAATTGTATTGAGTATGACTCCATGCTATGGCTACAAAACAGTCTTACGTAGTATTTTGGCAAGCAGTGAAGGTTTGTACATAGACAGAGTCACTTTTATTATCATTCATTCATCTTCAGTAAGCTCTCTGCTTCCTGGTCAGGGTCTGGTGGATGAGGGGCCTATCCCTGCCAGAACACTGGGCGTGAGATGGGTTACAACCTGGATGAGACACCACAGGGCACCATACACACACACACACGCACACACACACACAAACATATACACTCACAGACAGTCCACCTAGCAGCATGTTTTAGGACGAACAATGATAAAAACGTTAATACAAAACATTTTGTTTTATACATTTAATACAAATAAATCTTCATATTTTAATATTTTGGGGCGCACGGTGGCTTAAAGGTTAGCACCTTCGCCTCACACCTCCAGGGTCCAGGGTTCGAGTCCCGCCGGGGCCATGTGTGGGCGGAGTTTGCATGTTCTCC
>JAFFST010006649.1:2207-12238 GCA_022414735.1 Noturus placidus
GACCTTACTGTGTCAAGCAGCTCCTATTTAAGTGATGCCTTGATTGTGAACAGGTGTGGCAATAATCAGGCCTGGGTGTGGCTAGAGAAATTGAACTCAGGTGTGAAAAAAAACCACAGTTATAGTAAGGGGGGCAATCACGTTTTCACACAGGGCCATGATGGTTTGGATTTTTTTTCACCTTTAATAATAAACACCTTCATTTACAAATTGCATTTTGTGTTTACTTGTGTTGTCCTTGACTATTGTTTAAATTGGTTTGATGTTCCGAAACACTTAAGTGTGACAAACATGCAAAGGAACAGGAAATGAGGAAGGGGGCAAACACTTTTTCACACCACTGTAGTAGCAGAGATACATGTATTTTTCTCCACTACAGGACTATAGTATGCGGCTTGGGACACAGCCGAACTCTCTTGTTCACCGTCAAACTGCCGTGTGTGATCGTGTCCCGTCACAAAATGTGGTGAAAACTCACACAACATTCATAATGTGATTAAGGTGTTTACATGTCTATAATACACGTCCATAATACGACTAAAACAGGAGTACTCCACCTGTCTTAATTCGATGAGAGCTTAATGCGAGTAGGACCTTAATTAGATTAAGGTAAGTAAAAATTGCTGTTTACATGGTAGTTTCTTAATCGGGTTAAGAGTGGATTATTGTTGTCCATGTAAATGCAGCTATTATAATACTCTTTTTAACTCCTTGAATGTCTATGAAGCAATATAAGTATATATACACTGTATGTATGTATAAATAAAATCTTGGTTTCATTTCTGCATATCTTGCCTCGCAACAGGAAAACAAACCTTCTGTCATGTTAAACCGATGATCTATTTTTAAAAGACCAGGAAATCCAACTTCTATAAGGCAGTGTTCAATTAGAGTGCCTCCATATGCTGTGGAAATATAAAGTAAACGAAACTCAAAGCCCAATGTTAGAAGAAATTATGTAGATAATATTCTGCACAACAGTAGCACTTACGAAGGTGGGGATTTAGAATCCTTTTTATTTGCTCTCCACTCTGAGCTTTGGATAAAATATCTTTAAGCCTGCAAAAGAACAAACACAAAACAATAACATTACTCAAAAGCTGAACCTATGAATGTGTGGTCTTCTTGTTTTGGCTGAGCTCTGGAAAAGAGCCAAACAGCCATAAATGGCAAAAAAAAAAAAAACCTAATAATTGAAGTTTTCTACCAGTTACAAACTTTGACATATCTACAGTGCTATCAAAAAGTATTTGCCCCAATCCTGATTTCTTCAGTTTTTGTGTCTCATACTAAATAGTTTTAGATATTCAAACAAAAATACAACATAAAACAAAGGCAACCTGAGTAAACACACAATACAGTAAAAAAAATTATTGAAGCAAAAACAAAATTATCCAACACCCATCAACCATGTGAAAAACTAATTACCCCCTTAAACTTAAAATCTGGTTGGGCCACCTTTAGCAGCAATAACTGCAACTCGCAACACTTTAACTGGATAACTGAAGATCAGTCTTACACTTACTTTTAGGACTAGGACTTGTCTTCTTGCTAAAACAACTGCATAATCCAGTTGCACTTGAGTTTCAACTTACTGACTGAAGACCGAACATTCTCCGTTAGTAAATATGCAGGAACAGCACAAGTGGGAGGAAGTGCTGGTTAATATGTTTATTGATACTGGGATGTCTACACAACTGTGTGAGTTGCCTTCAAAATGTTCACCACTACTCAAACCAAAGTTCAAAACACCTGGAGCTGCAAGAGTCAACAGCCTTATTGGGGCTAAGATGGATACGGCAAAGCAGAAATGAAAAGATATCATTAAGGATGTGAGGAAGCTGACCCTATATGTAGATGGTTGGAGCAAGAGAGGATTAACAGCATCTTTCATGGGTGTGTCAGCTTATTTGTGCCCATATGTACATTTATGTACTGGTGTCATTGTTGAATACATGTTTCTAAAATTGTATGATGTTTTTGTTGGGTTTTTATTACACAATACTTTTTCTGGCCTTGACAAAAAAAACGTATTACAAAAGACTAAAACTAACACTGAAACTAAGCATTTTCAAAAAATAGAAACTATACTAAATTAGCAAACCCACTTTAAAAACTACTTAAAACTAAACTGAATTTGAAAACAAAGTCAAAACTAAAAAATAAAAACTAATGAAAAATGCAAAACTATAATAACCTTGGTTGGTTCTGGATAACCTTTTTGCTTCAATAAATAATCATTTAAAAACTGTATTTTGTGTTCACTCAGGATGCCTTTGTTTTATCTTAGATTTTGTTTTAATTTCTGAAATAATGTAATTATTTAACATGAGATATACACAAAAACAGAAGAAATGATGAAGGCAAATACTTCCGGTACAAAATGACATGCACCACTCTAGTGGGTGATTTGCCTGCGTCTCTCCCCCTGGAAACAATGTTATTGCCTTTTCTGCATAGGGATGAATTTTTTTATTTGGTTGCATATTGTTATATTGGATTGCATATTTTCATTTGGTTGATGGGATTTTTATTTTTTACTTTATTTTTATCCTATATTCTGGGTACAATTTCATTTATTTGTTCCCCGCCCACATGACCCCACATGCCCAAGTGTCTTGGGCAAGACACTGAACCCCAAGTTGCCCCCGATGGCAAGCTATCGCCTTGCATGACAGCTCTGCTACCATTGGAGTGTGAGTGTGAATGGGTGAATGAGACACAGTGTAAAGCGCTTCGGATAAAAGTGCTGTATAAGTGCGCCATTTACCATTTATATTTTGCTTCTAAGAGATGATGCACTTTAAGGACCAGTGTAATTTGATGTAAAGATTTGTACATTAGCAGGAATGTAGCACAACATGGAGCTAAAAACAGTGGTCTGTTTATGTAAATGTGAAAGTGCAATTTAAAAAATGTCCCTAAAATCAATAAATAATCGTGATAAATAATCGTGATCTCAATATTGATCAAAAATAATCGTGATTATCATTTTGGATATAATTGTGCAGCCCTATTTCACTCCACAATTTTTCTATGTAATTCAGGTCAAGGTTTTCTGATGGCCACTCAAATACTTCCACTTTATTGCCTTTAAGCCATTTTGTTACTTTGGAGGTATGCTTAGGATCACTGTTGTGCTGGAAGACACAGTTGCAACCAAGTTTTAACTTTCTAACTGTTTGTCTTGAGGTGTTGCTTCACTTTCTATGTCAATTTTTAGTTCATGCCATTTTTTTCTGGCGTGCAACCGGTCCATTTTCCAGAAAAACTCCTCCCACATTCTCCTCCACACAGTGCTGAACATTATGGTAAAACGGTTATATTTTTGTTGGTTATATTTTATGTATTAATGGTGGATGTATACATTTATATCCCCTTTTTTCCCTCTTTCATCAGTTCCTTTGGAACTGATTAACCTTTTTGGATCAAAGTTTATTCATCCCTGGGTGTTTATTTGTGCCTGCTTTCTGAACAATGTAGTGTCTGTGTGGTCACACGAATTTTATGTTTGCATACAACTGTTTGTACAGATACTCATGTTACCTTTAGTGCTTTGGGAATTGCTCCTAAGGAGCAACTGGCATTGCTCCAAGATGCTTGACCATTTTCAATTTTCCAAATTATTTGGAGGGATTACCTCTATATATTGGCATTGCCAAAGCCACCAGGTTTTTTTGTTTTGTTTTTTTTTATAAGGGGGCCAACCACTGATGGTGCACCGTATTTTTATTCTGTTTTCTGTGGTGTTGTATCTCCTGTGATAACAGCAGTAAGTGACTTCTGAGCAGTTTCCTCACAAGAACTGCTTTTCAGGCCCTTCCACAACATTTCTATTGGATTAAGTTCAAGACTTTGACTTGGCCATTTCAAAAACACTTTATTCTTCTTTAATCATTCTTTTGTAGAAAAACTTGGGTGCTTAGGGTTGTTGTCTTGCTGCATGACCCACTTTCTCTTAAGATTCACTTCACGGACAGATGTCCTGACACTTTCTTTGCTGGTATAATGCAGAATTCATTGTTCCATGAATGATGGCAATTGATCGATGCAGCACAGATGCAGCAAAACAGGCCCAAACCATGATACCCCATCTGTGAAACATGGTGGTGGCAATAAGGTTTTTATGCTGAAATGCAGTCTTTTTCCTCATTTAAACCAAAAATTAAATTTTGGTCTCATTCGTCCACAAAACATTTTCCAATAGCCATCTGGACTGTCAATGTGATTTTTTAACAAAATGCAGATGGGCAGCAATATTCTTTTTGGAGGGCAGTGGCTTTCTCCTTGCAATTCTGCCAGTCCTGCGTGCAATCCGGCCATGCATTGTTGTTCAGTGTTCTCCTGATGGTGGACTCATGGCTTTTAATTGCTTAGAAATTACCCTGGGTTCTTTTGAGACCTCGCAGACTATTATACGTCTTGCTCTTTGAGTGATCTTTGTTGGTCGAGCATTCCTGCAGAGGGTAACAATGGTCTTGACTTTCCTTCATTCGTACGCAATCTGTCTGACTGTGGATTGGTTGCTTTCCGTTTGATTTTGACTTTTGTTCGTTTTCTAGTTTAACTTGCCTTTGTTATTTGTTTTGAGTATTCAGTTTTCTATATTTTTGATCCACTAAAATCCTTTATAGATCTATAGACTGTGGTTCCCTTGTTTTAAATATTTTTCTATTTATATTAATAAATGTTTATTGTTGCAACCAACTTCACTATGTCCTCCTTTCATTTGTCATGGCAGTGAGGGTTCTTCAATTCTGGCCCTTGAGGTCCACTGTCCTGCAGAGTTTAGCTCCGACCCTAATTAAAAACACCTGAACAAGATAACCAAGGTCTTCAGGATTACTAGAAAATTACAGGTGTGAAGGTTAGATCTAAACTCTGAATTTTAAGAACCCTGTTATAGATCATGCTTCACTGTTGCCAGCATCAAATATAGTAATATTTTAGACCTCATTGACAAGAATAATCTATTGACGGTCAACCATAAACATAACTACTTTAAAATACTGTGCATAACTACTGTAAAATTAATATTTTATTATGCTTATATTACATCTGTTCATTTCTCAAAATACATGAATAAAGTGGTCTTTTCCCTAGATTTCTACTAGCCCTGTAACCAGTGGAATCTCAAACAAATAATTTTTTATAGCAGAATGCTACTATAGAGTACTTATTTCTGTAAATTTCAGGTTTGTATGTGGGCCCCCAGTAGAGATATTAAACCCTGAAAGAGAAGGGAATTTTAAAAAAAATTGCCCTCATAAAAAGTCTCAAACATGAAGTGTTCTGCATGCAAAATATACTTACCTAGGTACCCCCTAAAAAATTAAGACTGAGACTTGCACCCTTCCCATTATAAAATGACCCTAAATGTGGAACTGTGAACAAAAACGGCAATCATAGTTAAACCCATAAAACAATGGTGGTTTTCCAGTGCCAATACAACCAAGCAAACAACTTAATTTTTGGACCACTTGAGATAGATTGACCTGTATACAAATGTTTGACCCACTGGAATTCTGATATAGTGAATTAAAGGTGACATAAATCTGTCTCTAATTAATTGGTAAAAAAAAATTATCAATAAAATCAATAATTAAAATAATAGACAACAAATTTCATTATGGATTATTTGGGTCTGTGGAATCACTTCACAATAGTGAAAAAAAACATTTCTATGAATAAAACGCATCTGAAAAACAGCGGAGGTCACAGAGTGAGCTGATGCGGGAAATGTGCACGATCCAGAACATGAGTGTTTTATATTAAGCGCTTCAAATTAACTTGTAAGTGAATTAACGCGGCTTGTCGTGTCAGATGCTGTGACCAATGCGTGTCCTGTTTAATGTGTTCCAGACATGTTTTCTTCAGTGCAGAAAATAAAATTTTACCTTTAAATACTTATCTGTAAATGTTAGAAATTCATGCCAGTATTTGCATTTTACATAAAGTAACTGTAATGGGGTTATAACATGTAATAAGTGTCATAGATTTACAGAAAAAAGTAACGTTACTGTGTTCAGGTGAGTGAATGTCTGCAGAACATAAAACCTCTTACCAGTTAACACTTAGTTTGTGCTTCCGTTTTCTTCTTTAGCATTTTTAATATAGTGATTTAACCTCTGCTTTAATGCTTCTGGACAATCAGTTGTTTTTTTGTTTTCACAATATAACGTTAATATTTTTTTTTAATCCTGTGCACAATGCATAATAGCATGGCCCACATAGATACATTTAATACCTTTTTCATAGCCTTCAATTTGCACAATGTTTGAAGGACAACGTTAGGCAGAATGTGAAATAACATGTTTTTCAAAAAAATACAGAAAATAAAAATTGTCCTTTTAATCCAACTAATCAATTAATCAAAGAAATAATCTACAAATTAATCAATTATCAAAATAATCGTTAGTTGCAGCCCTAGTAACATGGTGCAAAGATCTGTTAAAGGTCATCTCAAAGTCTTGCCAGCTCTGTTTGGTAAAGAAAGAATGATATATCTCACCTCTCCAGGCTGATAAGGGGTTCAGGGGGCCTTGCATTTTCAATTGGGTATCTTTCTCTCACTGCAATTTTCACATCTTCTGCCTCAGCAGTACGAAAGCGAAGCAGGTTCAGTATGGTATACTCATGATCTGTCAGGATTATGTTCCCCTGCAAATGCAAAGCACACAAATTAAATAAGACCTTAATAGAACCTTTTACTGTAAAGACATGCATCTTGATTAAGCATCAACAACTCTTTCTGAGGTCCTCAGAAATCGCCTTTGTTCATGCCATGATACACTTCCACAAATTGTTGCGAAATCAGACTTTGATAGATCCATGTTCTTTCAATAAAACAGATTTTCATACCATTGATTGAAAACACCTGACTCTAATTTCACCTTCAAATTAGAGATACATGCCACTCACAGATACATAATATTGGATAATTTTGCTCAATAAATAAGTGATCAAGTATAATATTTTTGGCTCATTTGTTTAATTGGGTTCTTGTTGTCTACTTTAGAATTTTTGTAAAAATCTGATGATGTTTTAGGTCATATTTATGCAAAAATGTAGAAAATTCTAAAGGGTTAAAAAAAATTCCAAGAAGGAAAATAGATCATGGTTAAAGGCAAAAACTTCTGGACAGAGAGAGCAAATGAAACATTTGTGTTTCATAACAATTTGTTTGAAAATATTTTGGAAACATTTTCAATAAGGGTGCCATTATACACTCAGTGGGGGAAATAAGTATTTAACACGTCAACATTTTTCTCAGTTAATATATTTCCAATAAGGTTATTCGCATAAAACTTTCACTAGACATTAGTATTACTCAAGAAATACAGAAATATAAAGAATTCACAACATTAAAGTCCATAAATAAAATTGTGTGTAATAAAGTGGAATGACACGGAAAAAAAAACGTATTGAACACGCTGAGAAAAAGCTGTTCTCCAAGGCAAGGAACCAGCCGCAATACACAAGTAATTACACACCCTATCTGTGCAGATTAATATCAGCTGGGGTTAGTAAATTGATTGTCTATAAAGAGGCTTTTCCTTACCAAGGTGTAACACAAGAAACATCTCATGATGGGTAAAAGAACAGAGCTCTCCCTGTGATATTGATGGAATCGGATACAGAAGTATTTAAAAACTCCTGAATCCTCCAGTAAGCACCATTGGGGCCATTATCCACAAGTGAAAGCAACATCACTGTCATCAACCGGCCACGCACAGGAGCACCTCAGAAGATTTCTGACCAGGGAGTCAGAAGAATAGTCAGAAGAGGAACCCAAGAGTCAAGGACCACTCAGAAAGATCTCCAGAAAAACTTGGAGGCAGCAGATGCTATCGTCACAGAGAAAACAATAGGCAATGCACTCCACTGTTCACCCCGCAAGACTCCATTACTAAAGAAAAGGCATGTTGAAGCTTGTTTAAAGTTTTCTAAAAGTCATTTGGACAAGCCTATGAAATACTGCGAGAGTGTAGTCTGGTCAGACAAGTTCTAAATTTTTAGTTTTTGGCTGTCATACTACACACCATGTTTGGATTAGAAATGGCACTGCACATCACCCTAAAAACACTACTCCAACAGTGTGGTGGTGTGTGTGGAGTGTGGAAGTGGAAGCATCATGGTGTGGGACTGTTTTTCATCGCATGGTACTGGCAGACTTCATATAATTTTAGGAGGAATGAATGAAGCCCTTTACCGGGAGATTCTTGAGAAGAATCTGCTGCCATCCAGCAGGATGGTGAAGATGGGTGGACCTTCCAGCAGAACAACGATCCAAATCATACAGCAAAGGAAATTCTCAATTGGTTTCAAAGAAAAACAGTCAAGGTGTTAGAATGGCCCAGTCGATCACCTGACTAGAATCCAATTGAACAAGATTTAAAGACTATGTTTAGAAGAATGGGCCAAAATCACACCTGAATACCTCGGCCCATTAATTTCTTCATACAGGAAGTGTCTTGAAGTGGTCATTACAAACAAAGGCTTCTCCACTAACTGTTAAATAGATTTCAGTTAGTGTTCAATACTTTTTTTCCGGTGTCATTCCTCTTTATTACACATAACTTCATTTATGGACATTAATGTCCTTTATGGGTGTGGACATCATGAATTAATCTGGTGAAAATCTCATTCAAAATTCAAATGTTGACGCATTTAATACACACATTTTATTTTATTATATATATATATATATATATATATATATATATATATATATATATTATATATATATATTTTTTTTTTTTTTACATTTATTCCTTTAGCAGACGCTTTTATCCAAAGCGACCCGCTCTACCGACTGAGCCAAAGCCGCCCAGTCACAGTATGTATAATATATTATATAATATATAATATATATACTGTATATATACACACACACACACACACACACTGTGTTCCCTTTATTTTTTTGAGCAGTGTATATCAGATTGGTTTTGCCATTCATTATACACTGCGCAAAAAAAATTAAGGGAACAGTTTGAGCAGTGTTATATATATATATATATATATATATATATATTAAAAAAGGCGAACTTTCATATATTCTAGATTCATTACACAAAGTTAAATATTTCAAGCAACACAACAGCTTCGGGGCTGTTGTGTGGGTGGTGGTTAGGAACTCCTGTGTAGAGTGATGTGATCATGAATTCTGCTAAGTATCATGATATTTTAGTCCATAACCTGGTTGCCTCTCCCAGGGGGTTAAGATTTGGCAATATTCCACAAGATAATGAGCAATACTTCAGCAAAAAAAAAATTGTTAAAGAAACACAACTTCAGTGATTTGCAATGACAAGCTCAGTCTCAGAATTTGAATTCTGCTGAAAAGCTGTGGTGTGAATTCAAGAGGAAAGTCTACATGCACAGACCAAGAATATAAAGGAAAATATGATGTTCTGCATGGAGGAGTGGACCAAAATCCCTCTATAAGTGTCTCCACCTTATTAGACATTACAGGAAAGCCATTATTCTCTCCAGGGCAGCCATGACAAAATACAACAATAAGGGTGCTGATGTTTTTGAAACCAGTGTTTTGACAAGAGCAACTTCAATCAGGGCTTCAAGACTTTCTATAAGTTGCTCAATTATATCAGGAATGTCATTATTAAGGAAGACTTTAAAAATTGCAGGGCAGTGGCCATTAGAGTACTGCTGTAGAAGGTATCTCAACACAGAATAGTGTTATGATAATAGTAATCAAAGAGAAAGAAATCATTAGAGTTGACCACTGTATGGAAGTGGTCATGTGGAAGAAGGTGCTCTATAAAACGCCTACAATGGGCACGTCAGAATCAGAACTGGACCATGGAGAAGGTGGCCTGGTCTGATGAATCACATTTTTTTTACATCATGTTACAGTGCCTTGCGAAAGTATTCGGCCCCCTTGAATTGTTCGACCTTTTGCCACATTTCAGGCCTCAAACATAAAGACATAAAACTGTAATTTTTTATGAAGAATCAACAACAGGTGGGACACAATCATGAAGTGGAACGAAATTTATTGGATATTT
>JAFFST010006651.1:0-11240 GCA_022414735.1 Noturus placidus
GAGAGAGTGAGTGAGAGAGAGAGAAAGAGAGAGAGAGAGAGAGAGAGAGAGAGAGAGATAAAGAGATCAAGACCCAGACAAAACAGAGACAGGATGAGAAAAGTGGGGTGAACCAATTACGCTAGCTTTTCCGATTCTCGCGTTTCCATGGGAACCTCCCACTGGAACTCGGCAGGAAAAGCACGGTGTCGGTCCCTTAGGATGTGCTGATTTTATTAAATCCGAGCGGAACCTGCGTGTCTCACTCCGTCCTGCCGAGACGATTAACGCACGCGTCCTGATAATGTATTATTAACGGCGTTAAATATAAGAGCAGGTGATTTACTTGCACAAAATGGCTGCCAGGAACGACGCCGGCATCACCTCTCAAATCAATATCTGTGTAATATAGCTACATCGGGACTATTTGCCAACGAGTCCTGGTCCGTGTTCACACCGGAGTCTGCGCTGGAGTCTAGACTCGACTCGACACACATGTTTCAAGAGAGGAATAAAACAGAATAATAATAACCATCTTCAGTATTATTATTATTATTATTATTATTATTAATGCAAGATGGGCAGAATGGGGCGGGGCTTTGATGTGTGTCAGCTGATCAAGGAGGGTTCGGAAACCCTTACGCAACTGTCGATCATTCCAGAATCCTTCTGTGTGTTGATTGGCTTGTTGAGTATTGCGGTCCAGAGCTCGTACGCAAACTGGCAGGTCTTAGCGTACAGGCGAAGCCGCATGTACGGAAGGGACTGCAGTGTTGAAGGTACTGTGTCGGCGGTACAGCCTGGATCCGCTATTTCTTTCTTTATTTATTTATTTCGAAAGAGCTTTCTGCTGCATTACGACTGCAGTACAGGAAGAACAGCACCAAGATGTTCCTCAATAATGTATATAAAATGTGTGCACTGGGTTTATCTAGAACAATCACAGCACGGCTTTATTTATCACACTGTTATCTCACAGTCTGTCTTTCAGGCTGTGCACACACACACACACACACACACACACACACACACACACGTTGAAGTAAAGCCATTCCAAAAGGGTCGTTTCTGTTGATTCGGATGTTTGACTCGAACCACGACCTCGCTGTAACTTCATAGCAGAGGTAGCCCAATCGCCTCACACTTGATGGAGCGTTTAGAGGAGACGCAGACTTTCCACCACGGTCAGGATGATGTTCTTCTTCCACAAACTCCAGGTGTTTTCTGTTCCGTGGAGGTCCGGTACTCCGTGTATAGTCTTCCGAAGGTCTTGTTTTATTTGATTGCCGGGACTCTTCGCTTGCTTCATGTTTTGTTCCGAGGCGTGAACTCTCGTGTAGACGACTTCCCACCTCGTTCTCTTTCTCTCTCTTTCTCGCTGTTTTTCTTCTCGCCTTTCGGATGATTCCGGAATCGGACGGCACTTACCAAAAAAAAAAAAAAAGGAACTAGGTTTAAAACGTACGGATTCCTAAGGTACGGATTTCTAGAGGTGCAGATCGGTTCTGCCACATTCGATTCGACCGACTCATCCCGCTTTACTGGACTCATCATTACCGAGGGTGCCAATATTTCCCGAGCCGACTGCGTTCTTCTTATTCGGCAGCTATGGAATTCGGCTGCTGTTCACATGCTGCATTGCACCAGCAATATTTAAATATTACTGGCAGAGGCAACTGGGGTTGGTAATCTACATGAAACACACACACACACACACACACACACACACACACACACACACACACATCTCCAATTATCTTTTTCCTCAGAGGACAGTGGAACAAAAGAACCCCTGAAACTCACTGACCCCTGTGTGCTCCTCTCGGGAGAAAACTGATGGATGAGGCAAACACACACACACACACACACACACACACACACACACACTTTGTCTAATTACATTTGCAAGCTTTGTATCCGGATAATCTTAAAACCAACATCGTTTCAGGCTAATTATGGATGACTTTTTAAACTCGAGACTCGTATTAAACTCACACGAGTGCTGCTCAGTTCGTGTTTTCATGCAGAACTTCCTTTTGTCACACCGCAGGCAGCGTTATAAAATGTAATAAAATAATAATAATAAAAAACAATAATTGTGGCCTTTTGCTTTGTGAAAAGACCAAAATTTGAGTTAATAAACGATTACCGGTGCGACCACTGAGACCTCGGGCCTGTTTGAATCACTTTCAGACTGCCTGCGAGTTGATTCACGAGTCACGATTCGTGGTGATTCGCTCTGCCTTTCGAATTTCTATCAAGTCCAGCGTGAAATAAACTCAGGACGTAACGCTCAGTCTGTACACGGTGACAGAACATCCGGGTGAGAGCATTCCACGAGGTCTTGGAGCATGCTTTCTGGCCCGACTCGATAGGAAGGTGGATCTTTTTTCCTCGCACCAGGGCGAGAATCATATCGGAAAGTGTTTCGCAGTCGCAGTACGATTAGATATTGTGTGAACTGTGATGTGATGCAGTGGATAATCGGGGAAGGGGGGTGTGGGGGGTGTTTGGTGTGACTCTCTGATTGGATTGGATGATTAATAGGTGTAGATAGAAAAGAACCCACCCCCCCCCACCACACGAACCCACACATGTACACGTCGATGGATTTCTTTTTAACATGCTGTTTGTAAGGATAAAACACTTTACGATGATCTGCTAGAGGAAAAGAACCAACCAGAGGTTGCTGCAACATTTTTTTTTATCCATTTATAGCTACGTATAACATTGTTCCCAGTCGTTTTCCTCTTTCTAAAACTCTGACACTGGAGACTCCTTCCATAAACGTTTCCTCAGCGTAACGATTCCACGAGGTTGTTCACATAAAAGTCCGTTTGCGTGGAACAGGTCCTAATACAAGCTGAGATATCGTGATATATTTTTATGATATCACTGGTGGAATTCTCCATCAGTCAAACTCCGCCCTCTTCCGAACGCCAACCTTTCTTTTTCTTACTTTTATTTATTGATAGAGTCATTAGACATTATACATTAGAGACAAAGGACCGTCCGAGTTATTCAGCTTCGGATTACGCAGCCGCTTGATAAACGACTTCTGTCCAAAATGTCCTAATGCTCTGTGATTTTCACTACTGCTACACTTATTTCTACAGACTAAAGTGCACTGCAACTGCTTCCTTTATATAACACACACACACACACACACACACACACACACACACACACACACACACACACACACACACTAGTCACTGCGGGATTGTAAGACGCTGATACTCTCAGACACGATACTTTGTACATGATGACAAGGCTAAATGTGGCATTCTGTCAGCTCTCTTGAACGTGTGTGTATGTGTGTGTGTGTGTGTGTGTGTGTGGATCAACAAGAGTACACCTACCTTTTGGGTCACTGAGCTGGAAGTAAGTTTGTGTGTGTGTGTGTGTGTGTGTGTGTGTGTGTGTGTGTGTAAGGTAAGAAACTGAGAAATTTTGAACAATATTGGAGAGTTAATTAAATGGGTAAATGTCAGCCAGTATTAGAGGCAAGCTGCTTCCCTGTTGTACACACACACACACACACGCGCACACACACACACACACAGACACATACACACACACACACACACACACGCGCACACAGATATGAGCTGCGGGAGTTTTATTAAAAAAGAGTTGACAAGCGCACACACAAAGAGGAGACCGTAAATCCTCTGTGTTTTTAATAAGCCTTATGTGACTTCCTGTCGCAGAGGGAAAGTCCCTTGTATTCAGAACCGGGTTACGCAGCCACCGACATCGCGATAACGATATCGCGATAAACATATCTTCGCCTGACTAACTCTGTCCTAAAAAAAGCGCCGTTTTAACGAAACTCGCCTTTCTGAATCCTAATCGTCCGGCTAGCGTTCTCTGCTGTCGCTCATGATTGATCCGTCAGCACTTCTCTCTCTTTCGCCCTGAAATAAACGTCAGCGTGTGCCTTAAATTCATTTCAGCATGAATAATTATTTTGTACATTGCCATATGGAGAGAGAGAGAGAGAGCGAGAGAGATGGAGAGAGAGTGTGTTTAATAAGGAGAAGTGGCACTCTACAGTATGTACCTCGCCGAAGGAGCTGATGAATGACTGAAGCGCCGAAACTCAATCAAATTGGTCGACTCACAAGGACATCGCTGTAGAAAACCCAACGCCCGCTTCCTGTCTCCGGGCGTCTCTGAGCTTTGAAGGTTTGGAAACAACTGAGGTTTCACAGACAGCACGAGAACCCGACCCAAGAACTCTCGTGATCTTCTCGTCACGCGTTTAGGACGATATCTCACGCCATACGTCCCTGTGCACGATACGTTTCCAAAAACAAGGTTCATTTCATCATGCACCTTCAAACGGTTCCCGTTTCCCGCGTAAGCACGGTCGAGGTGCAGAGAAGGCGAGCGTGGTGACATTTTCGGTTTAATCAGGACCGTTGGGAAGACGAGCTGTAGTCGCGTACTCAAAGGACACACGGGAGGCCGGACTGCGCTGTATTTTCAGTCCTAATTTGCTCAAGACATGTCTCCAAAGTAGGATGGTGCAGAGTCGGAGATGTCATGTAGAGCGTTTTACCTTAAATGTTCCCGAAAGGTGTTTTCAGAAGAGAAAATGCTGCTTCTGTTTCTCCTCGTCAATATATTCTCGGTGGCTCTCAGATATATCTGTAGCACGTTCTTAGGCCAGGTGTGTAACTCACAGGTGTGTGAGTTTTTTAAATAAAGGTTCCTGAAAGATCTCCATTATGGCAGGATGAGTCCATCGAACTCAAAAGTTTCTTCCACTTTTCCGTCGGTGAAAATACGCCCCGAATAACCCACCGCTGTATAGAGCACTGTGTGTTGCGCTTGTCCGATCAAATTAGTGGAGCAGACCTAACTGCTGTGACGACTCCAGACTCGCCTCGAGTAGTCCCATCTCTTTTGGTTTCAATCTGAAGCTCTAACACCAGGAGAACCCTTTCACTAATTCCTAACGTCTTTGTTCACTCTCGAGCTCTATTCAGACCAGAGTAGTTTCACGTGTACAGTACAGGCATGCGACGCGACGTACTTATCATTTGTAGATCTGTCACATCTGTAACCCCAGGTACCGGAATCATTGGTGAGGATTGTGTCATGTCTTGTTTTTTCATGTCAGGGGTATAAGTGGGGAGTAAGTGGCCACACCTACCACAATAAGGATGAAACGTTATATATATATATAAAGTACGTTAAGAATCTTTGAAAAAAAAAGGCCAGATCCAAGTTACGACGTCTTTCTTTCAAGACTTTCTGTAAGATCTATTGGGAAACACTAGGTGACGGTCTGAACAGTGAAGGGCCACTAATCCACCAACCGTGGGGTTGGCGGTTCGAATCCCGGCCTGGGTGATCCCATGCCGAAGTGTCCTTGGGCAAGACACTGAACCCTAAGTTGCCCCAATGGCAAGCTAGCACCTTGCATGCAGCTCTGCTACCATTGGTGTGTGAGTGTGTCTCATTAGTAAGTCGCTTGTAAATGTAAAAATGATATTTCTATAAAGCTGCTTTGAGGCAATGTACCATTGTAAAAAAAAAGCGCTATACAAATTGATAAATTAAATTTGAAGGCGATGTGTGTTTCTCCTGCACACATACTCCAGAGCTACTCCAGAGCTGGACCAGGAACCTACCCACCATTGGACACATTGGTACCTTTCGAGATGCCTCCGAAAACTCGTACCATTCGGTGAATTGTGCGACTCTGATTCGCCCCCTAGGTGTGAGTGTGTGTATGTGTGAGTGAGTGCGGTGCCATGCAGCATGTATTCCTATCTCGTTCCCCGTGACCCCTGATCAGAATAACATCAACGGATGATTTGGATGAATGAATAATTGATGGGCTATCGGGACTCGACTCAGGAGGTGAGAAAAGACCCGCTGAGAATGTGTATTTCTTCACCTAGTCAGAGTTCACTGCCAGCGAGCTTTACTTGTACACTCTACTTGTAGTAGTGTAGAAGTTCCTCCTCTTTGATTTCCATCAGTATTCGTGAAATACGTCCGGATCGCCGTCATTTCATTTCGTCATCTGTTTATCGGCGCAATGACACTGGGATTCTGTCACATTGCATCATCAGAGAACTTTGGATGAGTAGATGAGCAGCTGAGCTTCTCTGCTACCCAAGAGAAGTATGTGGACCAGTTGGCATCTCGATCCTTGTAGAGGAACCTCATTTGTGTTGTCCTTGTTCATTCAGTCCCTACAGCTCAAGACCGTAGGTGAGGACAGGGACGTAGCAGTACATATACATTTACATTTACTCATTTAGCAGATGCTTTTATCCAAAGCGACTTACAAATGAGACACACTCACACACCAATGGTAGCAGAGCTGCATGCAAGGTGCTAGCTTGCCATCGGGGGCAACTTAGGGTTCAGTGTCTTGCCCAAGGACACTTCGGCATGTGATCACCCGGGCCGGGATTCGAACCACCAACCCTACGATTAGTGGATTAGTGGACAACCCGCTCTACCGAATGAGCCACAACCGCCACTTAAACAGAGCAGTATTTGCGCCTGTGCTTTCTTCACTGAATTGCAACTGGCTCGCTCAGGTAGGCCATGTCCAAAACGACTCTTACGTTGAACGCGGTGTCGTTTTCTGTAAGTGCATTTTAACACATCATTCAAGTGGTTGCTTTGAAAATGTCTGACGCAAGGTAGTAAATGCAGCACTTTTATTACAATAGAACCCAGAAGTGCTTTCTGTTTCACAGCAGCAGCAGCAGCAGCAGCAGCAGCAGCAGCAGCAGCAGCAGCAGAAGGAGTGGCAGTGTTTTGGTGTTAGACTGATGGCCTCTCAGCTACTGTATCCTCAATTCGGGAGCTCGGTTCCTCGACAGCTTGTGGCACTTGCGGTGCTTGGATTGCGCAGCCTCCTCTGGGAGATCCAATTTCCTGTAGAGCTGAGTTTGTAAGCTTAATCTGCTACTCTTTAACGAATCGATCCCTAGAGAAGCCCTCGCTCGATAAGATCAGGGCTGAAACCCATCTCTGGAGTTTGGCAGATCTCCAGGAGGACGTTTGGAAACCACGGAGAAAATAAGCGGTCAGATCAACTCGTTATCATTCACATTCATGTTCTCCTGCTGTGGATCTGACTACGCGTTACGGCTGTGAATCTTACAATATGCTACAATACAATGCCAAAGTGATTCAGTTCGGTTGACTCCCGAGTCGATTCGATTCAGGTTTGATCCGATATGATTCGGTTCAGTAGAATTTAACACGCAGCGATATGGACGATTGAAGACGGCATTCGTAGTTCGCCGATTGAATCCTTCTAGCTATGACGTTACGGTACGTATGTCTGGCCACGCCCCCTTATTTTCCTTCCTCAGCTCCCACTAGAAAAATAAACGATTTATTCACGTCTTCCATTCAAAGTGAATATTTTCCACACCTTCACACTGGACCGTAGACTTCGTCACTTCCGAATCGGCCGCTCGGAGATTCTTCTACGTCCCGTGAGACTACTCAAAGGCTTTCCCGTTCCCGATTGATCGTGTTCTTCTCTGGCTCCTACCACTCGTTATCACCTGCGTATGACCCACTGCTTACGGCGCTGATTTACTTAATCTGCATGCTGATTTGTCCGTTAAACTTGCCAAGTGTTTTGATTCCTTCACAGTTCCTGGCATTGCCCTAATAAAACATACACACAAAGACACTCTTCACCTACTAATCATTACACACACACACACACACACACACACACACACACACATGCTGAGGTGTGCGCGGTTATTGATCCGAGAACTGTCCGGAGAAAATGGATGATCGATCTGAACAAGGCAGAGAGAAAGGAATGAAGGAGTGAGCTGGAAGAACAACAGAAGGGTTTATTTACTTATTGATTTCATTATTTTTCACTTGGCACATGGAAGAAATATCTTTTCTCGAAAAAAGGAATAAAACAAAGTAGCACTAATCCTGAAGAACTGACATCGGGACGACTGATTTCCAAATCAAGGTGATCACTATTCCATTTTTGTCCTGCTGTGTCCTTTCCTATTGAGGTGATGTTTACGCTGATGATGTCATTTTACCAGACCTGACTGTTTACGTATTACGTACTGATGACGCCAATCAAACGAGTGATTGACAGGTGCTTTAAACTCTCCGCCTGAAGCCCCGCCCCCTCTTCCCTCCATCTCACACACTCTTGTTAGAGATGGCTCTCGGTTGTGGGCGATTAAATCGCATACTGTTGGCTTATCGATATCTGTGTGTATATATATGGCTTGTAAGATGGTTATATATTGTGAGAGAGATGGAAAATAGGAGAGGAGGGATGAGAGGAACGAGTGAAGGCAGGGGGTTGTAGCGTAAGAGGTTTGATGCAATGCAAGCTAACGTTTAAAGTCAGTGAACCTCATTAGCCTTTCGAGATGAGTTTTAATATATAGACATTTACTGTGTATGTCCTCGGTAAGTTCCGCCCCCATCCATGCTGACTCAGCCAATCAAGCGTGTCCGTTTTACAGGACAGACAAGGGGTCTCGGCTGGTTTGTTGCCTGGCAACCAGATGCTCCCTCAACAACAGCTGAGACCGATGTGTGCTAGAGCTTTAACTCGGGGATCCCACCCTCGAGCATCTCTCTCTCTCTCTCTCTCTCTCTCTCTCACACACACACACACACACACACACATACAAGCTCACACAGGATTGTTTTTTTGTCCTGATCATTAAATTTCAATTAACGCTAACAGATGATGTACGTAACCCACACTGTTCATTTATAAATATCTCTGTAACCATACTGTCACACACACACACACACACACACACACACACACACACACACACACACACACACACACACACACACGTCCACTTTTACGCTCTGTTTCTCTATCAGTATCAATGAATAGATTTTTTTAAACCATGTTTGTACAAGAGTCAAATGAAAAGCTTCACATGATAGAAACTGATTCACTGAGTCGTTTCTTCACAGATTCATTCTGATTCAAATGATTCGGATTCTCACTGTGACAATGAATCTTTCTGGTACTTTTGACTTTCAGAAAAACCTTTTATATGAAAAATCTGGTTGATGTCACGTCACCTGCGCACACACACACACACACACACACACACACACACACACACACACACACACATCTCCCAGCAGGTCTGACTTCACATGACCCTGAACGTCTACTCAATCCTTCACTCCCCAAATATATGTGTGTGTGTGTGTGTGTGTGTGTTAGCGTGTGAGTAAAAGCTTGTGTAAGAAGACAGTGACACGAGACTTCTCGAGCGGGGCAAACCCGAGGTGATGTTACCGTAGCAACCAGTCCTTTCCCGCTGACAAAAGAAGTTCAACTCTGTGTGTGTGTGTGTGTGTGTGTGTGAGCCAGAGAGAGAGAGAGAGAGAGAGAGAGAGAGAGAGAGAGAGAGAGAGAGAGAGAGAGCTTGGAAAAGTGTACCATCTATGATTTTTTCTTGCGGTGTGGTAATCAGTACACACACACACACACACACACACACACACACACACACACATCATAAGTCTTTACAAGCTGAAGTGATGTAAACTGACATGCAAGCGATACACGTTTTATTTCTGAAACAACACTACACAAACAAATCTCATAGACATCAATCCTTTACTCCACTCATCTAGCTCTCTGTTAAAATATCTCTCTCTCTCTCTTCCTGTCTCACTCTGTTAAAGAGGTCAGTGTTTCCTCAGCTTTGGGGAGCGGCGCTCAGAAATGTATGAAAACTGTCTAGACATGAAACTATTTAAACATAAAAACTCTTTTGTTTAAATTAGGGAAGCATCGATTCCGATATCGCTGTCTAGAGCCGAGCGATACGACCATATAATACCGATATCGCTGTCTAGAGCCGAGCGATACGACCATATAATACCGATATCGCTGTCTAGAGCCGAGCGATACGACCATATAATACCGATATCGCTGTCTAGAGCCGAGCGATACGACCATATAATACCGATATCGCTGTCTAGAGCCGAGCGATACGACCATATAATACCGATATCGCTGTCTAGAGCCGAGCGATACGATGGTAAAATTTTTTATTTACTGTTGTCAGTTTGTGAGTAAACCTATAGTATAACAGAAATGTATTGCGATATGATATTTTTCATCGTATCGCTCCACCCCTACTGGCATCCATTACCACTTTTATTTCTTCGTAATTGTACGTTTTCTTTTTTTTTCTTCTCGTTGATATGGACGAGTCATCTCCTTTCAACCTCGCATCAATCAGGGACATGCACAGAACTCACACTCACACGCACGAGCCCTCATTTCACATTTTTAAACTAAAATAGAACTAATAAGGCTCTTACCACCATCATCATCATCATCGAGTAATGAAACTATCCGAGCACGTGTCGGATTTCGACGGATAAACGTGTTGTTGTTGTTTAGTTTATTTTAATAGCAGACTGAAAATTTTAACTGGAGTTATCACAGAAATGTTTTCCTCCCGCTCCAGCTCCGCCTTCTCACCTGCCCCCGCATCATTACCACCGCCTCATTATTCATCGTTCCTCTCATTAGTTGTCACGAGTACTGAGCAAACCTCACAGAAGGTTTTTAGATTTGCTAAATGAATCCTAAACACTTCGGGTTTATGGAACGTAAACACGGCGACGGTGCGAGACACGACAACGCCGCCGACCATGTTGTAAACATGCCACGCGTGTACGACGGGTGAAAAAATTTAACTGTACACGGTGCTGTCGTGTGCCGTAAGAGGAATAAAACACTTGTTGTACGAAAATATTCCACTTCAGGCTCCGTCGTTGATTATTTTCCTGTAGCAGCACAACATTTCTCCGACAGCAGGTATGACATCACTCTTACGCATGATCCTACTGAACATAAGTACATAAGGTACTTCATATTAAATTCGTTCTGTCCTTTCCTTCCTTTCCGTTCGAGCGCTTTCTCCTCACCGCCGTCCCCGTAATCTCTCTTGCTCCGTCTCGGGGTTACCCTGTTGAACTCGGAGTGCGCGTTAGTGACTCCCGTTGTCAGGGAAACCGATACGGCCATGGCGGATGCACGTAACCTCGAAGATACGTCAGTGACAGTAGCCTTGGGGTGGGGGGTAGTTGTTTTCACCATTGTGGAGCCATTAGGACTTTAGGACACACACACACACACACACACACACACAGTCCACTTTTACGCTCTGTTTCTCTATCAGTATCAATGAATAGATTTTTTTAAACCATGTTTGTACAAGAGTCAAATGAAA
>JAFFST010006657.1:0-12423 GCA_022414735.1 Noturus placidus
CCGGTCTCTGCTCTGCCTCACTTTTTATTAATTTCAGATAACTTCAGATAATTTCAGTTCCGGTAACCAAGGGGAGGGGTGAAACATACTGGTACCGGTTGATTACACACACACATATCAAATCATAATGTCAGCAGAGAAGCAATAACAAAACATCTAGTTCTAGTTTTATCTATTGAAAACAGCCTTGGCAGTTTGGCTCGTGCGTACTTTTGTACCATATGTTCTAACATATTACAAGAGATAACTTCTAGCCTAAGCAAGATTATAAGCATTTATTCTAACAAATTACTTACAAATTTCAGCTGGTTCCTTACCTTATCTTGCCGTGGAGAACTGCTCTTTCTTAGCGTGTTCAATACTTTTTTCCGTGTCATTCCACATTATTACAAATAACTTTATTTATGGACTTTAATGTTGTGAATTTCCAGATTTCTTGAGTTAATACTGATGTTTGGTGAAAATTTTATGTGAATAATCTTATTGGAAATGTCACGGCTTTGTGACGGCGGAAAATGAGGCTGGACGCAAACGCAGTGAGAACTGTTTTTATTAAGAGAGGCAGGCAGTTTAATCCAAGACATAATCCCAATAGAGGTAATCCATAAACAGACAAGGGTCAGGCGATCATGCAAACAGTACTAAACAGGGCTAGTCAGAATTCTATGTCGAGGTCACAAGCACAGTGGGTTGGTACACAAAAACAGGATACGGGAAACCTAAACTACGATGCAAACTGGTAGCGGAGGAACCAGTTTTAAACACCACTAACATAGATGAAACAAAACCCGAGACGTAACATGAACGTGACATGAACAAGGCTATGAAAGTATCTAAATACACTCGTAGACAGATACACAGACAATATTCCGCCCGAGTGCTCGCAGTTGCGTGGTATAAATACACGCTGTATCATTGTGTTGGATTGCTAACACCTGCGAGCACTTGGAACACGTGACAGCTAAAACACATGCTAAACCGGGGAGGAGACATGACGACAACATAAACAGAGTGCACATGTTTGAGTGTCAACAATGTCAACGTGTTCGGAATGACATGACAGCCGGCTTGGAGAATAGCAGGTGCACGCGCGCCTGCGCTTCGAAGGGGGGAATCGTGACAGAACCCCCCCAAAAGGCACTACTCCCGGAGCGCCACGACGCAGGACGCCGCCTACCGTGGCACAGGAACGCAGGACGCCACCTGCCGTTGGCACGGGAATGCAGGACGCCGCCTACTGTTGCACAGGAACGCAGGACGCCGCCTGCCGTGGCTCAGGAATGCAGGAATCCGCCTCTGCTGAAGAGGGGAACATGTGTGGTGGCAACCAGGTGAGGAGTACAAAGACAAGTGTGTCTTGCCTACAGTCAAGCATGGTGGTGGGAGTGTCATGGTCTGGGGCTGCATGAGTGCTGCCGGCACTGGGGAGCTACAGTTCATTGAAGGAACCATGAATGCCAATATGTACTGTGACATACTGAAGCAGAGCATGATCAGTATGCAGTATTCCAGCATGATAATGACCCCAAACACACCTCCAAGATGACCACTGCCTTGCTAAAGAAGCTGAGGGTGAAGGTGATGGACTGGCCAAGCATGTCTCCAGACCTAAACCCTATTGAGCATCTGTGGGGCATCCTCAAACGGAAGGTGGAGCAGCACAAGGTCTCTAACATCTACCAGCTCCGTGATGTCCTCATGGAGGAGTGGAAGAGGACTCCAGTGGAACCTGTGAAGCTCTGGTGAACTCCATGCCCAAGAGGGTTATGGCAGTGCTGGAAAATAATGGTGGTCACACAAAATACTTTGGGCACTTTGGGCCCAATTTGGACAATTTGAACATTTTCACTTAGGGGTGTACTCACTTTTGTTGCCAGGGGTTTAGACATTAATGGCTGTGTGTTGAGTTATTTTGAGGGGACAGCAAATTTACACTGTTACACAAGCTGTACACTCACTACTTTACATTGTAGCAAAGTGTCATTTCTTCAGTGTTGACACATCAAAACATATAATCAAATATTTACAACAATGTGTTATAAATATATACATATAATTCATTGTTCATTGCTCTCATATAATAATAAAAGCATCCAGTGAGTGGCAGGTCTACCATGTGGTTGAGATAGATCAGATCAGAATGGCCAGACTGGTTCAAGTCGACAAGAAAGCTACGATAACTAAAATAAACACTCTTTACAACTGTGGTGAGCAGTAAGGCATCTCAGAATGCACAAACATGTTAAAACAGCAAAAGACCATGTCAGGTTCCACTTTTGTCAGCCAAGAACAGAAATCTAAAGCTAGAGCGAGCTACAGGCTCACCAAAACTGAACAGTTAAAGATCAGGGGAAAAAAAACGTCCCCTGGTCATTTTTCCAGTCGTGAACTATCCAGGTGCTTCTATTACAGTGGCTGTAAATGTACGTTTCCTTCACCATGTATTGTATCTTCTTTGGTTTCATTGGTTTATTATTCAATAAATAAGGAAAGAAACACTTCCTGTTTTAGGAAAATAACCAACGACAACAGCAGAGAATTTTGACAGTAAACATAAACTTTTTTTTGGGTTTCATGTTCAATTAATGCATAAGCATTAAACAAAAACAAAGCAGGCAGTTGGAAAAAGTTCACTACAGAAATTGAGAAAGGGTCGGTCCTCTGTTTTAAGAGAGATTTGAGAGTATTTTTATTTAACTCAGTGTTGCATGCACAAAGTGGAAAAGCGCATTTCTTAGCCATGCTGTAGGATGTCGAACATGAAGAGAATCCTTTGCTCAACCTTGAATAATGCCCCATCCGAGAAGCCACTTTTCGCTAAATTAATTTAACCTCCTTTATGTGCGTGCTTACTTTAAACTTCCATGATATCTCGTTTTACATCCACCAGCCCTCAGTCCTCTTCAGGTGTTGGTAAAAAATCAACAAGACTCGAAGTTGCTTTATAAACTATAATCGTTCATTTCTATTAATAATCAAACATATTACATGCTTTTCCTTTTAACGCTACCAGTGGTACTTATAAACCGTTCCTTCTATAATGATGTGTTTTTCACCCATTGACAGCAAGTCCATAATCAAATTTGGCTTTGCTCCAATCGGGGAAAAACATACCGCTGTGTCTCTGTGGCTGAATTCTGGCAAACCGCCCAAAAAAGATGAACAATCGGCTTTGGGCCATTTTTTCCCCTGCCCTTTTCTGACATCGCTACTTTAAGAAATAGTGACATATACAGGTATTTCAGCAAAATGTCATGGAAAACTTTTAATTAACATTATTTTTTACTCTTGTCTTGGCTGTCTTCTTGTCTTCCTGTTGGGTATGAAGCCAGTTTAAAAAAGAATTTTATGCTGTTTTCATGATTTACTTATTTTCCAATGAATGTTGAACAAAAGATTAGTTTATTTTCACATGTGCCTTCATTTATTTTCACATCATTCATTTTACTTTAATGTGATAATTTGTAACACGATTCATATTTTTATGATTGTTTTTTTTTTAAATTTTTGACATCTGATTTTTACATGATTTGTTCATTTTTCACACAATTTGTTTATTTGCACATGTTAACATCTCACACAAGTCCTTTACTTTCACAGGTTTCTTTTTCAAAATTTATTTCCATACGTCAAGTTTCACAGGTTCATTTGTCATATGATTCATGTTCCTTTTCCCCCGTGATTTTATATTCATTTGACATGTTTCTTTTCCTTGTGTGTTTTTTTTTTACACGTGTAGCGCACACGGTTGAATTTTTCTCACATGATTTATACTCATTTACTGTATATTCACATGTTCCCATATTTCACCTGGATTCACTTCACAATTTCAGGGCATGACGGGTTGAAATGCATCTTCTCACATTTTTTTTCCCGCATACAATCCCATATTATGTCCGCAATCGCATGTGAAATGTATGTGATTTCCCTATAAGGATTTGAGCTTCATCCCAAAACTAAATGGCCTAGAATTGTGTTTTTCTTTGCTTCTGTGCCGGATGAATGATTATTGATCAAAATTTTTGCCACACTTTCTGACTGCAAATGAAAACAAATAATTACGGGAACCAATCAAGCCACTGAATTAGACCACTTGTTCGATTAAACAACTCCACATGTTGCTTTCACAGCAGTATGATGGAAACAAGCAAGATCCATGAGGGTGAATTTTGATCAAGAAAAGCTAATTGTATGTTTCATTAGAGGGAAATCAATGGCTCGCTTCGGAGACGTTACACTTGGTTTGGTTTGTTTGCGGTGAAAAGATTTCATTTGGGGAATGTGACTCATATTTAGGAGCATGATTTACGCAAATTGGAAACCTATCAATCGAGGCATGAGCATACTGTGACTGATATTACATTGTTAAAATCTATATCAGTACAGACATACTGCTTACTTTTATTGCCTCTTAACTCCACTCACTTGTTTCGATCTTTGCAGAATGTTTTCACGGTTGTAGTGAATGAAAGTTGAGTAACACAGTGTAAGCTGTGTAATAATCTTTGCATCACAAAACATATGTATTAAACCTGCTTCCTTCTTCCTCTGCATTAACGCAGTAATCTGCTGAGACAGGAATATGGGCTTTATGCATTGTGTGCAAGGTCATACACCATGTAATTATATTTTGAACCTGCTGGGTAGCTCAAGACAAGCTCATATATCAGAAAAAAAATAAATAAACAGCATAGGAGAATGCAGAAATAGAATTGCATTCTCTATTAGGTTGCTAAATCTAATGTCGCTTGTGTGCCGTTCAAATAATGTGGGATGCATACGAGAGCTGTGAAATAATTTGGCTGGTGGTGAAGTAAGGTGGATAAAAAAAAAAATAAATAAAAGTGTCCATGATTGCTCAATCCATCAGTCCCGGTATTCGGGCCAATTATGCTGCAATTTGCAGAAGGTTGCTGTTGACAATTGTGTGACATCTCAAGTTTAGAACAGCACAAATAAATATATATGATCACCGTTGTGTCTAATGATCAATCATTGCTCACTATTTTCCCTAACAACCAATCACAATTTTTCCCATTGATTTTTTGATCATGTCACGTTCGCATAAAGGTTGCGGATGCAATTGCTGGATTTTTGATGATTTATTATATTTGACAATTCAAAACAAAGACACAAACACTAACCTATCTAAACACCGAAGCATGAAACTAACCCTAGGACTAATACTTGAAACCACGAGCATGAAACAAACACCGAAGAACACAAAAACAGGAGTCTAAACAATTACATTCAACGAAAGACCCAGACTAAGTGAAAAACCCAACTATATATACCCACCAGTGCTCATTAACCAAAACATGAATCAGGTGCAGAAAACCATGTGACTTGTGGTGGCTGATGGGAAATGGAGTCCAGAGTCCTTAGAACCGTGACAGATCATTGATCACCATTGTTCACAACAGTTAATCACTGCTCACCATTATTCCCAATGACTAATTACTGATCACCATTGTTTTTTTTTTTTTTACAATGCGCACACTTCTTTGTCCGTTACGTTAAACTCTCCGTTCACAAATATTTGCAAGTAATACAAGCAAAGTTATTCCATCTGTAACCATTTCCTTCATGTCAATTTAGTGACTTTCAGAGTACAATTGCTTCATTTTGTCTGCATTCTTGATAGATATGAATTTTGTAAATCCATAAATGGGTACAGTTGTCTTTCTATAAAAAAACAAACAAACATTATAATCTATTATTTACTAGTCTCATAAAAGTATCTTCAGAAAATCTTCCTACTTCATGTAAAACATTTTCATATGCAAATGACCGGAGCACTTCAATGTAAATGCAAATTAAGCTGGCGACCTCTAGCCAGATTTTGAGCACACATTAAGTACTTTCCCCTGAAAACATTTGGCAACGCTGGATAGATCATGTGGATTGCATATCTCTCATCTCTCCACTAAAAATTTCCATTAGCATGGCTCTAACATTCAGTCCTAATTAACATTTTCTCATTTTTAGAGGTGGTGCTTTTTTATTTAAAGAGCCATTTCAACAGTAAGGTATGCGTTATCTCCCTCATATATTAAAGCATAAAATCATCTTCTGTTTATTTTGAGGCATCACTATTGAATAATTATGTATTAAGCAGCATACGTTGTCTTTTTTTGAAGCGAAATTGTACTGTAATGCTGCCCACTGGTCACCAGGGGACACTCAGGCTACTGAGATCTCAAAGGCATCTCAAAGAACGGAATGAACAGGAGATTGAATGAGAGGTAAGATATGTATTACAGAGAAAAAAAAAACCCTCCACAGTTAAGGATAATATGTCAGTTAAAACTTAAAACATATCGCTCCTACAAAATGTGTCATCGGAAATAAAAATGATGACGAACATACAGTATTCACGGATCACAATGTAGCCCGCATGGATAGTTTTTCTGGATGTAGCGCTGCTTTAAGTTTACCGAGCTGAGAAAACCTCTGAGCACAAATACTTTTAAATTATCTATACATGCCTGTGGGCTAATAAACTATCATGTAGGATGTTCCATTAACTAATGAGCCAGCTAACGACTTTAGAAGCACGCTGTAGTGATTGAGCGTATCATGACCATATTAATTAGACAGTGCTAACACCAGCACTAAGGTCTGAGGCTGGTGTAGCCCAGTTTTCTGTCAGCATCACCCTGTCCTGACCAGCTGCCCTCACCTCTGCTATTCACCAAGAGGCTAATTATTGTTGCCATGTCCTCGTGTCGATGCAAATTGGATCTTTTGACCTTCCCACGCCGTGGACCTACGCTCGGACTGTGTTTACACATGCTCTCTGGCCTGTAATGGAAGGTGTCGAGCTAAAGCTTTAAAAGGTAGTAATTACCTCTAAGTGTATGCTGTAGAGGTCAGATAGGTAAATGTGGAATGCTGGTGAACATGCCGAATGGAGAACAGAAAAAGCTTTTCGCAGGCTCTGGAGCGTGTCTTTCGGAAATCCAAACCCATCTGATAGTAATTAAAGTTACTGGACCAGCACATTTTTGGATATTGTCCAGGTAAGAGATGTTGCAGGAGAAAGTCTAAATTAGCCAGGATTATGACATTTTATACATGGTATTTCTTTCTTGACTTATATTACCCTTGCTGTACATGATGAGTGTGCAACATTTCACCAACATCTTGTTATTTTAGAAGCATCAGGTGAACTTTTCCTTGGTGGGAAATGACAAAACCAACAGAAGCACCAGTTCTTCTGTGAAATTCAGGCCAATTTCATTGTGCTGCACTTTGTTAAGGCTTGCTACATCCATAACATGTCAAACTACAACTGCATTTAGAAACCTATTGGGGAAAAAAGGACACAGCACAAATGTGGTTCATGGCTGTTGTCTCTAGGATACTGTTAGCAATAATCTAGTAGAATTTTTCAAGAATAAATGCACTTAGAGTTATGTTTCGCTTATTGATCATTCTACCAGAGAGCTTTAGTCATATTTGCATTAATTTACTTGAACTATTCTTTCATCGTTTATTCTATTATATTCCATATATTAAACAAAACGAGTGTCATGGAATTTAAAATACAGCAATAGGTTGGAAGGTACATTTTATTAACCATGGCATTTAATGTGCAAGCAGTGAAGGAGAACTTAAGGTCGCATACCACTGCAAATATTTCATCCGCTGTAATGGGAACACTGCTGTTGAACGATCACTAATATATAAGCTTCTACGAACTTGGGCTGTAAAATCCATGGAACAGGTTCACGTGCAGTTCACTTCCAAATGAAAGGATTTGCATAATGACTGCACGCCTGCGTAAATGGACATCCGCTTAAATTCATTTCTCTGTTTTGTCAGTTTGAAGGTAATTCTTTTGACAAGCCGTGATGAATCTGACACTTGGAGAATTGCAAGACATGTCATATCTGTAGATGCTCCTGCTCCTGCTTGTTGAGCAAACAGAAATCCCATTGATCTGGTTTGATGAAGACCATAAAGAATGTCAGCAACCCTTAGTCTCCTCAGGAACCCATGGCCGATAGGTGACCTCCATAGGTGGGTCCATAATTGCCATGGAGCTTCAGACTGAATACTCGGGATCTGACTACCTGATTACAGCAATCAGTAAGACATTTGTGACTTGATTTAAAGACAAAAAGGAAAGTTGTAGATGCCTGAAAATGGAAAATGTTCTATTGAAGCTTCATTTATCCATAACTAGAAGCCAAATCGAACTGTCAGACTTAATTCCTTAGTATTGTAAGGATACAGAGTCAGTGGAGCCAACATTTAGAGTTTACGCTATGGTATTTAATGATTTTAGACCCCTTGCTCACGTGAGACACACAAAAACTACACTTTTCTGACCAAACACGAATATAAAATTGCAAGAAAAGTCAATTCACTGAAGGAGAAGTTACTTTTGTTTTGCTCAGAATTAAAAAAAATATCTTCGATAACAAGTATGTGGGATGTTGGTCTATTTGAATGTTAATCCTTTCATTCATAATTTGGAAAACGGTTGTGATTGTGGGTGAGAAAAAACAAAAAACCAACACAGTCTGTGAATTTTTTTTTTGAGCTAATAATAAAAAAAAATGTCTAAGGCTGCCAGGAGCTTGTTTTAAGCAAATAATCAGAATAAATCATTTAAACAATTTCAGCAAACATACAGTATATAATAGCAAGCAAAGGTAAAGCGTAAGTGAAATAAAACAAATGGGTATTGCAGATAATGCAAATCAGAAAAGTGTGACAACGGTGAACTTGTTTTTTTTTTTTAAAGCAAGGACTGAGAAAAGTGATCAAAACATGTCTGCGTTTCCCGATGCACAACTGCTAGTATCTGCTAGTTTCAGGTATTTATATGTGTTTATGTGATATTTTTGTGGTTGACAAAAATAGGTGAAACCTGGGAATACCCTTTGGAAGGTGGTAAAGACCAGTAATGAGATAAAGACACAGCTGTGCAGAGAAATGCATCATATTTTATGAATCGATTCATATTGATGCTTGATTTTCAAGCTCAATTTAATCAATAAAATTCTATTTCCAACAATGCGTCATACATCCTAAAGCATTTTAGCCTATTCAAGGCCATTGGACAGAGTACTTGAATTAAACATGTTACAAGCAATCTATGAACTCAGAAACAGAGAGAAAGAAGGAGCAAAAGTGATGTATCATCCTAGACCCTTTCATATTTAGCTCAGACGAAGCAAACAATAGGACCAAATTGATCATTTAATGGAGCGGGACAGCAAAATCCAAAGCAACTCAAAGCAACAAAGCACTTTCGAGTATTGTTCACAGTCAAACAGATAAGTAAAATCAATATCGTGCAATTATCTCACAAGCCAAACTAATCTGTTTGCTTCTTTCTTCTTCCCTTGTGTCGCGTATTTGATCTGACGCCAGATATCTGAAAGAGAACGCCCCTTCCTTTTCTCAAGGAGAGCCGTAAAAAGTCTTTATGCCGTATCTCCACTTAATTAAAATCAGGGCTTTTATTGATGGCACATTCTCTGAGCTAACTGATGTCTCATTAATTCATTGCAATGTACTGTACAGGCCAAGAGTATATACAGTAGAAGAAGCACACGCACTCACTGGGATTTCAGAACATGCTTTTTTAAATTTATTTTGAAATGTTGCAATTAAAAACTGAATAAATATTCCTGAATATTCAAAACAAATCTACAGGATATGCCATGTGTGTGCGGAGTTTGCATGTTCTCCCCGTGTGTCGGGGGTTTCCTCCGGGTACTCCGGTTTCCTCCCCCAGTCCAAAGACATGCATGTTAGTGGTAGTGTATGAATGTGTGTGTGAGTGTGTATGTGATTGTGCCCTGCGATGGACTGGCACCCTGTCCAGGGTGTACCCCGCCTTGTGCCCAATGCTCCCTGGGATAGGCTCCAGGTTCCCCCGTGACCCTGAAAAGGAGTAAGCGGTTGAAGTTGGATGGATGGATGGCTGCTTGAATATCACAAACAGTAGTTTCTACCTGAGAAAAATGCGAAAATACCTTTTTTGGGGTTATAACTTACTTATAAAGGAAGTCCTAAGGGCCACGGTCGAAGCAAACAATAAATATGTATGCAAAAATAAAACAGCTATGTTCCATGTGTACTTAATACTAAGAAGGTTATTAATTTTTAGTATTGGTATTGACTAATGAGTAAGAAAAAATTGCATATTGTACTTAAAATGAATGTAAGTGATCAAGCATTTTTAGGCAAAGTACAAAAGCAGTATGGGTATAAAAGCAATCAATTAAAGAATTATTGCACAATTATAATACAAAATGACATGTGTACTGGCTGGATTTGGGCACAATGGTTTTCGTTTACAGCTTTGAAAACACAATTTTATATTGCAGGTAAATCTAATGTGCTATAACATTAGCCGTGAATGGAAGATCGATCGACTTTCACTTTATATGGAAGTGTAACGTACAGCTAAAGCACTAGGTAGTGGAAGCAAGTTAGCATTTGGTAAAATTAGCTCTATGAATACACTAGCTAACTTATTTATGTAAGTTATTTAACAAATATTAAAGTTGGGGTAGGTACAGTAAGCTAGCAATGCAAGGTGAATAAGTAAATGAAAATACATTTAAAACAAGATTTCATCATAAAAGATAAAAAGAATTCACACCGAGGCTTGATTATCTGTAGTGGTTAGGTGACTAGCTGGACACTAGATACTGCTATAATGTACTAGCAATTTCTCAGCTCACATTACTGTATTTAGCATTTGCTCAAACTAGCATTATAACACATTTGCTGGCTTAATCAGCTAAGTTAGTTAACAGAAATGATTGCTAAGTAAATATAAACATAAAAAACATAAACATGCTAAAAGATAAAATAACAGAGCTCAGTTATCTGTAGCTATTTAGCTAGTGGGTGGATTACTAGCTAGACTTCAGCTACTGCTAATCCTATAGCTTAATAGCAATCATTCGGCTTTCCTGGTTATAGCTAGGATTAGCTATCAATTTAAAACCCTACAGGAAAATTGCTTTGTTTAAACAGCATTATGAAAAAATATGCAATAAAAATATGTTTACAAAATTAGTATTCTCCATCCATCCATCCATCCATCTTCTATACCACTTATCCTTCCTTCAGGGTCACAGGGAAACCTGAAGCCTAGCCCAGAGAACATGGGGCACAGGTTGGGGTGCACCCTGGACAGGGTGCTAATCACATACACATTACAGACACTTCGGACATGACAATCAGCCTATCATGCATTTCTTTGGACTGGGGGAGGAAACCGGAGTACCCCCTGCAGCACGGGGAGAACATGCAAACTCCGCACACACAGGGCCACAGTGCGAATTGAACCCCCGACCCTGAAGGTGTGAGGCGAATATGCTAACCACTAAACCACAGTGCACCCCAAATAGTATTCTAGCATATTCAAATAATACAAATAGTAGTATTCTAGCATTTTCTTTTAAATGCAGGGTTTGTTTGCGGTGTCATTTAGCCATTGTAACTCTTTCAAAATAAAACTTTTAGCAATTTTATCGTGTAGTAACCAGTGTCATGCAACAATATACGCTATCTAAAGAATTCTTCATTAACAATGAATCTATATTCCTTTTTCAAATAATTTAAAGGGTTGAAAGTAACAGGACTGATTGGAGACATCATGACGTTTTTTTTTTTTTTTTGCTGTTTTGTTCTCCACACAGTCATTCAGTCAAAATACATTCAATGCTAGAGGATGATATGCAAAACAACAAATGGCACTGCATAGTAAGTGCTATGTGAGCAGCCATCATAATGTGTTTTGAAGATAATTATTCTGGTTGCATATGTATCAACACACAGTTTATGCATTCTTAAGCATTTCCTGAGAGGCTCAACTGCAGTAAATTGATTTACATAAATTAACAAGACAGATGATTACGGCTGGACTGCATCCTAAAACGAATCCTAGCCCTTGCTCGATATGTTTATGTTTAGCCATCGAGTACACTGCATTGGACCCGCTACTGTCATCTTTTCTCATAATCCTGAAGCGGTGAGGCCGTTCACTGATCATTAAGTGCTGGGAATTTCTATCCATCATCCAGCAAATGTTATTATTATCAATGGAACACGAACTCAAAACGTCATCTCATGCCCTTTTCAGAATATTCAAGCAGAATATTTGCATTAATCTGTCCTAACCCAGTTGCAATGGAGAAACAGAGCAAGGTACGGCCTGTAAAACACACAACACGCGCTGCTGTAGCCATGCCTTCCATTACTACTGTAGATCTCAAAGTTCCCAGAATCATAAAGTTCTGCTAACTTTAACTTCTTAGCTGGGAATCCACTACCTTGTCTCTATTCCATCCAACATGATTACAATTTGACTCATTTCATTAATTCATCTTCAGTAACTGTTTGTATATAAGAAAAAATTGAAATTTTTGGCTTACCTTAGTAACGAAT
>JAFFST010006657.1:12443-28772 GCA_022414735.1 Noturus placidus
ATATATATATATATATATATATATATATATATATATATATATATATATATGGGATGCGTTATTAATCTGCAAATGGTTAATAGGGTAAAATATATTATTCTTTAAAATAAATAAATATCAACCAGTCACAACACTTCAGGTAGCCCTATTTAAATAAATAAATAAAAAAACAGCCTACAGACATTTGAGCTTCCATTTATCCATTTTCTGTACCGCTTATCCTACACAGGGTCACAGGGAGCCTGAATCCTATCCCAAGAGACTCCGGACACATGGCATGGGACAGCCTGGACAGGGTGCCAACCCATTGTATGGCACAATCACACACACTACAGACAATTTGGAAATGCCAATCAGCCTACAATGCATGTCTTTGGACTGTGGGAGGAAACTGGAGTACCTTGAGGAATCCCCCAAAGCATGGGGAGAACATGCAAACTCTGTGCACACACAGGGCAGAGGCCTTCAAACCACCTGGCAAACATGCTAACAGTCGTATTCCTCCAAACAAAAAGGTTCTTCAGTTTGAATCTCTGTGGGAGACTTAAAAGCTGGATGTTTGACTTTTAAAGAGTGTTTTCTTTCTAAGTAGAAGCTTTGTAGGAAGCTATGATTCACTAACTACCTGAAGAACTCTCAAGGAACACTGCATTCTCACGGAAAGCTGCTGTAGTTGAACTATTTATATCCTTATAGCTATAATAAAAAAACAAAAAACAAAAGCCTAAACCTACACCTACATCCCAGATCATGATACTGTGCCCATTTGTCTTTGGAAAGCTTTGGTGAGAGCTTTAGTTGGAGGACATGGAGCTGAGGGGAGGAGGGTGCCGACTCGTTTAGACATTAGGAGTTAGCGAGATCGCAGAACATCGATTACAGGAGCATTAGTCAGGTAAGGGGATTAGAATATTGAAATATATGAAGATTTTATTTTAAGCCCTGTCTGTAGGAGCAAGGCTCCTCATTAAAAATTGATCCACAAGATGGCACATGTTGCCTCACTGGCCCAGTGAAGAATTTATTACCTCTGCAGTGCAGATGGCTGCATCTATTTATTGGTTCTGCGAGACAAACAAACAAATCCAGAGAGAATAGAGAGGAAGCAAAGGATGAGGAGTAAGTTAGAATACAGGCACGTACTGCTCCAAAGCCTCCTTTCTTAACGTCAGGTTTGATCACTTACTTGCTGAGCGGGTCCTGTTCTCCCTTTCCTCTGCTTCTCTTCACATCTTTCTCTTTTTATCACCATACATGACTGGCGAGAGTTGATTAACTGGCAACGCATATAGAAGAGCTTCAGCATCAGCGGCTTCCGGGAATCAATATATCACCATTCCCTGCCCCTCTCCCACACCTCCGCCACCCAAAACTCCAACAAAACAATTAAAGGGTACGCCTTAAGCTCATTACCCACACCAGTGAACATGAAAGCTCATTTTTGCACTGATATCGAGTGTTCTGCGTCTCTGCCTTTGTATTAATTTGGCTTTTCAGTATTATAGGCCCTCTTTCAAAACACGGCAGATGTTTGGTCATGTCTCGTTGTTTGTAATGAATCAGGTGGGGTTCTAGCATGGATATATGTACATTACACTTGGCCATGACGTAGCAGCAGAGACAATTTGAAGAACCAGCCATCCTTAGAAAAACTGTTGGAAAGAGAGGTCTTAATTAGAGAAGTCATTGTATTTAAGTGGTACAAAAATGAAAGGAGAAATGGATATAACTGCACATTTTTCATGACTCCTTCTTTTTTTAATACCCGTAGCATGTCTGGTGACCAGTACAAACATGATGTCATATATCAGCCCTGCCAAGACTCAGTTTTCCAGGAGACAACACCCACTTCCAACATGGCCGCTGCAAACGACACCTCCCGCTCACGCATGTGCTCACCCTCCCCAGAGTTCTAATCACACACACCTGCATGCTATTACAAACGCACTCACACCACAGCATAAGAGAGACTTTAGAAGAGACTTTGCGAAGTAATGTTCAGTTGACTTGTTTCTCTGCCATTCTCTAAGCCGTTTCTCGTATGTTTACAAAGTTACATTTGACAAATTTTTCCATCCCTGACTTCGAGTACTGCCTATCCTCATTTTGTTTGTTTGACTGATCGCCTGAGCCTCGCCTGTTTATCAACCATGGACTTTGACTTTCCCCTTTGGATTATTCTGCCTGGATTCTGTCACGTGCGACTGCCTCCGTCTCCACCCACGGTAAGTAACAGATTACTTCGCCGTTACAATGGAAGCAGCGGGTGATCCGCGTGTGCAACAAGCCATTGAAAGCCACGGCCGGGTTCTAAGCGGCCATGAACAACAGCTAGCCAACCTGAAAGAGCAGGTAGCTAGGGCGGCACCCGACGCTACTGTGGTGTCTCCCCATCTTCCTCCCACCCCGGCACTGGAAAAGTATGACAGAGATCCTGCCCATTGCCGAGGTTTCCTCCTACAGTGTTCCCTGTTTTTTTCTACCTACCCAGACATCACGGAAAGTCGCAAAATCATCCATTTTATGGAACTGTTATCCGAAAGAGCTCTGCTCTGGCCCACCGCTGAGTGGGAGTAGGCAGATGGTCCCATCGCTACATATGACCAATTGACCAAGCGATTCCGGATTGTCTTTGATAACTCTCCCGACAACAGGGAGACTGGAAAGGAACTGTTAACTCTGCAACAAGGGACACACTGCATGGCGGACTATGCGCTGGAATTTCGCACAGTAGCAGCTAGAAGTGGATGAAACCAACCCGCTCTAAAAACCATGTTTTGCCGAGGATTAAATCCTGACGTCGTCACCGTACTTGCATGTCGTGATGATCAATTAACCCTCAATTAGCTCATTAGCCTGGCCATCCGCCTTGCCCAAAAGCTACAAAGCCACCGCCCAACACACAGTGAAGTGAATCTGATGGTACAAGTTCCCCTGGCTGAACCTATGCAGCTAGGTCAATTGAGAATTTACAAGGAGAAGAAAGAAAGAAGACGTCGAGAGTTTCGATGCTTCTACTGCGGCGAGGAGAAACACGTCATTCAACAATGCCCTATCAAACAACACGGGTCCGCAAGAGAGAACGCTGTGGCTAAGCAGTATCAGCCAGAGGTGAGTGTGGGTTCAGAAACATCTCAATCCGCATTTTTTTTTGCCTGTTGTATTAGAATACTCAAGCCTGTCTTGTACTCTAGTGGCGCTGATTGACTCAGGAGCGGCGGGGAATTTCATTGACCAGTCCACCATCCAGCAGTACAACATCCCCGTTTGACTGCTACACACACACCGTTGGATCCAAGCCATCGATGGTGCCCCCATCGGGAGGGGGTTCATCACCCACTGCACCGAACCGATCACCCTCCAAACCAGCGCACTCCATCAGGAGAGCATCGTTTTTTATGTCATGGTTTCCACCCGACATCCATTGGTCCTAGGCCTCCCCTGGTTAGAGCACCATAATACAGGCATTTCCTGGACTCATAAGGAGATCCACTCATTGCATTAAGAATTGTATTCAGCCGCCTATACTCATGCTAGCTACCATGTCCATAGAAAGTCTAAACAATGCCACCTCCATTCACATACCCATGGAGTACCGGGACCTCAGCGAGGCGTTTAGTAAGGAAAAGGCGAGTGAATTACCACCTCATTGGCCCTATGACTGTGCTATTGATTAGCTAACATTTAGGATTGCTAACGATTTCATAACATTCAAGAAGCCCTACTCCAGGGTTACATACGACCCACCACATCGCCAGCATCCGGCGGATTCTTTTTTGTGGAGAAAAAGGGTGGAGGCTTAGACTATAGAGGCCTAAACCAATGTTGCAGCAAGTATTGCTATCCTCTACCACTAGTCCCTGTCACTTTAGGACAGCTGCAGACTGCCACCATATTCACAAAACTGGATTTATGCAGTGCCTACAACCTGGTCCGGATTCGAGAAAGGGATGAATGGAAAACAGGGTTCAGCACCACCGCCGGACACTATGAATACCTGGTCATGTCGTACGGGCTTTCTAATGCTCCCTCCATTTCCCAGTGCCTGATTAATGACGTCCTATGGGATATGCTGGGACGTTATGTCATAACATATATTGATGACATCCTGATTTATTCCAACTCCAAGAAGGAACACATTCAGCATGTGCGCCACGTCCTGCAACGACTACTCCAACACCATTTGTACATCAAAGCAGAGAAGTGTGAGTTCCACAGAGACACTATCTCCTTTTTGGGTTATATCATCAGCCCTGAGGGGATTTCCATGGATCACAGCAAAGTACAAGCGGTGGTAGAATGGCCCAGACCCACTATGGTGAAGGAGCTCCAGAGGTTTCTGGGCTTAACTAACTTTTATAGAAGATTTATTCAGAATTTCAGTTCCATTGCAAATCCATTGACATCATTGTTGCAAGGAAAACCCAAACGCCCACTCTGGAATCCCACTGCCCAAACCACACTCGATCAATTCAAAAAAGCCTTCACGACTGCTCCCATCATTAAACACCCAGACCCATCCAGACCTTTCATTGTGGAGGTGGACACCTCCGAGACTGGTGTAGGATCACAACGTTTTGGAGATAGGTCCAAGAACACAAATTCTGATGCCCTGTCTCATCTAGACCACAAGGAAGTATTGAACAGTCACGAGGAGTACATAATTCCCCCCTCATGTATCATCAGTGCTCTGGAGTGAGAGCAGGATCAAGTTCTGGGTAATGTTCCCGCGTCTCAAGAACTGCCCTCAGGGAAGACTCTTCGTTCCTGAATGTCAACAACAAGAACTCATTATCTGGGCCCATACGGTAGTAGGTACAGGACACCTAGGGGCCCAATGCACGTACCAGTTGCTACGGGAGAAGTACTGGTGGCCTTATATGGAGAGGGACATGCACCGTGTGGTGGCCTCATGTTCTTCATGTGCACGAAGTAAAGTACCACGAAAACTTCCTGTTGGAAAACAAGCCACTACCCATACCAGAACACCCCTGGTCACACATATCAATCGACTTTGTAACTGACCTACCCAGGTCCCAAGGAAATACAACCATTCTGGTCACGTTAGATCAATTCTCGCAGTGAGCATCCATGCTACCAACCCGGCACTAGGGTTTGGTTATGAACCAAGGACTTAAAGCAGCCACATGGCTGCAGAAAACTCACGCCATGATACACTGGGCCTTTTAAAATCATCAAACAGATCAATGATGTTACCTATCGTCTGGAATTACCCCGACACAGCTATGTAGCTCCCTCATTTCACATGTCACCGGACCTCTAGCCAAGGAGGGTCGCCTGGAAATTGAGGGACAACCAGCCTACTTAATCGAAAACATCCTAAACTCCAGGCGCAGGAGGTGTCAGCTTGAATATTTTATGCAGTGGGTAGGCTACGGACTGGAGGAGCAGTGCTGAGTTCCGAAACAGGACATACTCGATTTGCTGCTCATCAATAACTTTCATGCAACTCACCCTGATCTTCCGGGCCCACAACCCCGGGGGAGACCCAGGAAGTCCTCGGCTCCAAGTGTGAGCCCTTTGGGGGGGCGGCAGGGGGGGTTCTGTCATATCTCAGCCCTGCCAAGACTCAGTTTCCAAGGAGACAACACTCACTTCCAACATGGCCACTGCGAACGACACTTCCCGCTCACGCATGCGCTCACCCTCACCAGAGTTCTAATCACACACACCTGCATGCCATTACAAACACACTCACACCACAGCATAAGAGAGACTTTGGAAGAGAAGAGACTTTGCGAAGTAATGTTCAGTTGACTTGTTTCTCTGCCATTCTTTAAGCTGTTTCTTGTATGTTTACAAAGTTACTTTTGACCAGATTTTCCATCCCTGACTTCAAGTAGTACCTAGCCTCATTTTGTTCATTTGACTGATTGCCTGACCCTCGCCTGTTTATCGACCACAAACTTTGTCTTTCCCCTTTGGATTATTCTGCCTGGATTCTGTCACCTGTGACTTCCTCCTTCTCCACCCACGGCACGTGACACATGGAAACAAAATTGACTATATTGTGTAGCATGGTGGTGGTGGCATCATGTTAAGTTTTACCCTTTGCCTCTTTGCTGCCTCTCTAACTAATGCCCTTGAGTCTGTGAATTTTTGGGAGACCCACATGTGAGAACAGTCTGCCACAGAATTTAACCATGCTGAAGTTTTTTTGGCAGCTAGATGCAGTCTGTTCAGGATTTTGCTATTTTGTGATCACAAAAATGAATGCAAAATAAAGCAAACTCTGCAATATTCAGAGTAGCTGTCAATGATGTGATGTCATCACAACACGCATTCAGCCAAAGCCCTCTTCAATTCATGTGCGTCGAACATGAGTAAAGCTAAACATTTACATTTACCAACAAACATCACTGTGAAAGACCGTGCAAAACAAAAAATATTTGGGAAACTGTAATTTTGCCAATTCAAGTAGTTTTTCACAAATAATGGAAAGTTTTCCACATTTTGAAAAAAGCTGCAGCAAAAATCACACACAAAAAAATGCTGTGAAATCCTGTATGGACTGTAGATGGATGTTTCAAAGCAGTGCTGTCAAATGTTTGGGAAAAAAATGGTATGTAAGGATTGATCCTTTGATTTAACTAGATATAATAGATAGTACAGAATAATGGAACCAAACTCTATCCAGTGATTTTGGATATATCTGGTCCAAGTTTCCTTCCACCATTTCCATTCTTGAGTTACGTCACAGATTTGATCAGTGCTGCCGATCGACAAAGTTTTGGAAAGTTCAGGGTAATGTAAGCTCTCTGATGATCTTGTAGCTATCTTACTTTACAGTGCGTGCCCTTTCTTGAGGTTTATCTTATTTTCTGCCAGAGTCTCTATAGAGTTCTATAGAGTCCTGAGATTAGATGGATATTGTGAATCATGGTGCGAAAATATAGCCGTTAAAAGTGCAAAGTCTCTTCAGATGAGATTCTCCAAGAGAAGATGGGGTTCTCATTCACAGAGTCCAATTTCCTTTCTCTTGTCCCCTGTCTCTGACTCTGTCCATTGTGAATAACGTTAAAGAAGGATAATAGCTGCAATGTAAGAGGCTCTGAACAGATAACTTTCTTTCAAACCTTATTTCACACTTTGTATGGTGTTTTTCCACCATATGATGTCCATATATATATATATATGACTGTGGCTGAAGGCTTGTCTTTATTGTATAACTCTGATCTTTTATTTTAAAAATATCACAAAATTGCTGTTGTGTCAAACAATTGCAAATATAACGGTTTATCAATTAAAAAAAAAAATCCAACAAAAAATATCTTTGATAAATATAGGTGTGGAACAATTGTTGGCAGCCTTTTAGTCAATACTTTGTGCTACCTCCCTTTGTCAAGATAACAGCTCTGAGTCTTCACCTATAATGCCTGATGAGGTTGGAGAATACATGGTGAGGGATCTGAGACCTGAGTCCTTCTCCAGATCCTTCACATTTTGAGGTCCACGCTGGTGAACTCTCCTCTTCAGTTCACCCCACAGGTTTTCTGTGGAGTTCAAGTCAGGGGACTGGGATTTTGATGTATGTTTTTTCCTGCTGGAAGTCCAACCATGGCCCATTTTAAGCTTTCCGGCAGAGGCAGTCAGGTTTTCATTCAATATCTGTTGATATTTGATAGAGTCCATGATGCCATGTATCCTAACAAAATGTCCAGGACCTCTGGCAGAAAAACAGCCCCAAAACATTAAAGAGCCACCACCATATTTAACCGTAGGCATGAGGTACTTTTCCATATGGCTGCCTCTCTGTGTGTGGCAAAACCCCCTCTGGTGTTTATTGGCAAAAAGCTCTATTTTGGTTTCATCTGACCATAGAACCCAATCCCATTTGAAGTTCCAGTAGTGTCTGACAAACTGAAGACACTAGAGTTTGTTTTTGGATGAGAGTAGAGATTTCTTTCTTTAATCCCTACCAAACAACTTGTGGTGATATAGGTGATTTCAGATTGTAGTTTTGGAGACTTTCTGACCTCAAGACACAACTAACTTCTGCAATTCCTCAGCTGTGATCCTTGGAGATTTTTTTGGCCACTCGAACTGACCTCTTCACAGTGCGTTGAGACAATATAGGCAATCCACTTCCAGGTTGATTAATAACATTTCCATTTGACTGGAACTTCTTATTTATCTGATGGTGGAAATGGGCATTTTCAATACTTGTGCTATTTTATTAAAGACACTTCCCGTTTTGTGAAGCTTAACAACCTTTTGTCACACATATTCAATGGTTATGAATGACTAAGGGAATTTGTCCTGTGTGTTACCTCATATTTGTACCCCTGTGAAACAGGAAGTCACAGCCTTCTTTGCTCATATTTACCAAGGGTACCAATATTAGTGGAGGGCTCTGTATACTTGAATACTTGAGTAAGATGAGATTTCTTTTGATGCGCCAGTTCCTTGACCATCAGTGCATGAATGATGGACGAATACGCACTAACTACTGACATGATTCTTCATTGAATGCTGGTACAAAAGGAAAGTATCCAGCCATATACGCAGTTTAGAACATAACTTCATGGACCTCACATCCAAGAGCTTCAGATCTTTAGGTCCATAACGGAATGTTAGGCATTCATGCATTCTTTAGACTTCAGAATGTGTAGTGGACAGACACGAGGCACCACACCACACATTTGTTGATTATTTCCCTGTCATGTTTTTCTCTTGACATAAAAGACAGGGATCATGGAAAATGGTTTAAAAGAATTAACATGGAACAAAAAGAAAAAAAAAAAAACGAAAAACAGATGAGGGGGAAAAAAGTAATCTCCTGTTGACAAGCATCTGTAAATTAGCAAAGCTAATGAAGTGATGTTGACATGACACATCTTTAGCATCTTGACTGGCATGACATTGAGTGATCGATGGCTGATTCATCCTGCTGATTACCGAAACATCATTAAAGAGGCACAATCACTATCTGTGATGGAGGGGAGGACAACATACCGACATGACCGACCCATGAAGTGACACACTGTCTTTTGGCTTATCGCTTCAGCTTTTTATTCTGTGATCAGAGTTTTCTAAAGGATATTGTCTTTGCACTATCTTATCCTTACAAGGCTGTAGGACAATGGAATGATAACTGAGCTAGATAGATAGTGCAAGATTACATTCTTGTAAGACAGATAGTCTCCAAAAAACCCACCAAAAATAAAAACAAATCAATCCTAGACAGCTTGGCTCCCACGGAAATATCCAAATTTGAAAAGTTCTGATGATTGTGAGCTTATGTTTACTTTCATACAGATTCCTAAATGTGACATTTGCTGTCTGTGTTATGGTGGCTTTAAAAATCGAGACAAAATAAGTAAGAATAAACAAAATAGCAATTCCCACCTGTGGTTTACTTGTCTGGCCAATCACCTGGCCTCGATTCTTCATTTTTAGAATGCTCGTTTTCCCTAGTAGCAAGTCTGGCCTGCTAAATGACTTTGCTCAATTCATAAAATATGCATTGCTCAAACAGGGAAGAAGGAAAAAAAATGCTAATAACTTTTTGGAGTTAAATTCGGAAGGAAAAAAAATATTGGTTGCTAAGTATGAAAGAATTTAGCTGTGAAACTCATAAATAGTTAACTGACCCAGTGAAGATTTATCACATTGCATAAGAGATCAATTATATTTCCCCACCTTCTCGTTCCTACTCTGCGTTTCAGTTTAGAGGGCCGAATTGAATAAACAATGAGGGGTGGAATACGGAGCGCGTGCCGAGACTAACGGCAGGTATTTCTAATGCCGGTGCAATCCAGATCTCCATGATAAGCTCCATTTTGCACGGGTGGCAAAGATCCTATCACCCTGACATGGATGGGAAATTCTGGATCGTAATAGAAAATATTCTTGGCATGCATGAGGCTTCAGTGCTCGTGGTGTCAGTCATTCCTCTTCAAAAAAATCTGCCTATTACTAAAAGCTCTTACAAAGTCAGCTGGCTGTACATCTGAGCCTTGAATGCTTTTCTGTGATAGCAGGAGAGAAAGGAACGGGGATGTATTGGTTTAGAAATAAAGTATGTAAATGTTCCTCTGTTGTTGTTGTTGGGTTTTTTTTTTTTTTACATTTGTGAATTGCAAATAAGTTAACAATGTCACATGATAATATTTCTATCAGTCATTTTATGGTTGATGACATGATTGATTAAAATCCTTTAAAATAAAGTTTGGTTTTGGAAACAACTTGAATGCATACGTTTTCCCACTAACAAAGAAATGATCAGTCAATAATTTTAATGGTAGGTTTATTGGAACAGTGAGAGACAGAATAACAACAAAAAAAGGTCCAGAAAAAACGCATGTAAAAATTTTATAAATTGATTTGAATTTTAATGAGGGAAATAAGTATTTGACCCCTCTGCAAAACATGACTTAGTACTTGGTAATGACTTAGTAATTACTTTTCATTTTCAATGCCCTGGCTGATGGAAGGAGGCTCTCACCCAAGATTTGAGGGTACATGGCCTCGTCCATTGTCCCTTTGATGCAGTGAAGTTGTCCTGTCCCCTTAGAAGAAAAACAACCCCAAAGCATAATGTTTCCACCTCCATGTTTGATGGTGGGGATGGTGTTCTTGGAGTCATAGGCAGCATTCCTCCTCCTCCAAACACGGCGAGTTGAGTTGATGCCAAAGAGCTCCATTTTGGTCTCATCTGACCACAACACTTTCACCCAGTTGTCCTCTGAATCATTCAGATGTTCATTGGCAAACTTCAGACGGGCATGTATATGTGCTTTCTTGAGCAGGGGCGCTGCAGGATTTCAGTCCTTCTCGGCGTAGTGTGTTACCAATTGCTTTCTTGGTGACTACGGTCCCAGCTGCCTTGAGATCATTGGCAAGATCCTCCCGTGTAGTTCTGGGCTGATTCCTCACTGTTCTCATGATCATTGCAACTCCACGAGGTGAGATCTTGCATGGAGCCCCAGGCCGAGGGAGACTGACAGTTCTTTTGTGTTTCCTCCATTTGCGAATAATCGCACCAACTGTTGTCACCTTCTCACCAAGCTGCTTGGCAATGGTCTTGTAGCCATTCCAGACTTGTGTAGGTCTGCAGTCTTGCCCCTGACATCCTTGGAGAGCTCTTTGGTCTTGGCCATGGTGGAGTTTGGAATCTGATTGATTGATTGCTTCTGTGGACAGGTGTCTTGTATACAGGTAACAAACTGAGATTAGGAGCACTCCCTTTAAGAGTGTGCTCCTAATCTCACCTCGTTACCTGTATAAAAGTCACCTGGGAGCCAGAAATCTATCTGATTGAGAGGGGGATCAAATACTTATTTCCCTCATTAAAATGCAAATCAATTTATAACATTTTAGACATGCGATTTTCTGGATTATTTTTGTTGTTATTCTGTCTCTCACTGTTCAAATAAACCTACCATTAAAATTATAGACTGATCATTTCTTTGTTAGTGGGCAAACATACAAAATCAGCAGGAGATCAAATACTTTTTTCCCCACTGTAAATGTAGAATCAATTAGCAGCAGAAAATTTATTCATGTCTATGTACTATACTTACATACAACTCTTTATACAGTGTAGTTTTTGTTTAAACAAACGTGTCTTTGGTTTATTGCCCTATTGTGTTCACATGTTTTGTGTTGGTTAGTCATTGATTAGTTTGTCTTTGTACACCCCATTGTGTCAACATGTGCTGCTTTTGTACCTTTAATTCTGAGATTGATGTTATATGCCTGTGCCTTGACCACAATATAACTGCAGGTTATTTACATTTTAATTGTGCCCAATTTGCACACAACTCTTTATGACTGGGTTTGGATGTTATTTATTTATTTTAAAATGTTATTTTGTCAATAAATAGTTCCCTCTTCTGCCATTAAAAACATTACATTCTACCCTCAGTCCCTTTTGAAATTGGCCAGACATATTCGCTCTGTTGATAAAGCTCAACGTGAATTGGGTATGATGCAGGACTTTGGCATATACCCAATGGGAGAGCTCTGGCCTGTGAAATCTGAGATGATTGGTGGCATGCCGTCGGGCCATCAAAGGCAACGGGCACGTTTAAATCATCCTCCATTTGGCTATACATTACTCCGAGTGGCTGCGCTCAGGCAGAGAGCGGGATGTAATATGTGTCCAAGACTAATGGCCAAACAGTGCACAAGGGCAAGCGCTTCTGTTAATGCGTTTAGGTTGATGTATGGCCTCTAAAACTATACACTGCTGTCCGGCCTCTAGTTTCAATTTAATTGGTTTTATTTCAAGTGCTCACTTTTGGTCGTCTCCAGAGTTTTATGTGTTTTGATTGTTGCAATCATTGCGATGAAAAAGCTTGCGATGCATGCCAGTGTATGAGCATATTTCCTCTAAATCACAGAGCAAGCATTTGTGGCTGACACTTGTCTTGGCTTGCCGAGGCTCTGTGGCACTCTGAGTTTCTAATCAAGAAATTAAAAAATAGCTGAAACAGATTTGACCTTTTTGGAGGCTTTAAGCAAGTCCCTAGACATTTCATCATGCCTGTTGAGACTCAAATATGTTACAGGACTAGTTTACTTCAACCAGCTGATAATGAACAAAAGCTAAGACAGGATTATTAGTGTTCTGCAAATGCACCATGCTGGGTTGCTCTCACTGACTTAAAGTATTCCATCAACATGTTGAGTGCACGATCCGCTATTTACACAGCTTAGCACTTATTAGACGTTCCTCCATGTTGTTTACTCATGCAGCTGCAATCTCGTCTTACATTCTGAGAAGAATGAAGTGGAATATTTTGAACACAGTGTTTGTGTTTGCAGTCACACATCCATGGTTTTTTTCCCAATGGTTCGTGACAACATTTACAACTTTAACATATGGCAAGGACACACGGCATGAGTTTCCTGCCTGGTAAATCTTCTTCTCTTCCATCACCTCCAGCTCTCCAGATTTCCATTAAAGAAGCAATTCGGCACCATCCCTGTATCCGTTATCGTCTGAATCTATTAAAACTAATGCTTCTAGCAGCGTTAACCAGAGGCCTCGCTGCAGATAGGTAAGAACTACATCCTCCCCAGTTGACACGTCTTTGCTGAAAGGGCTGAATTGATAGCTCATCAGGTGTCTGAATACCAAGCAGAAAACCTTCTTCCCTATCCAGGCTTGGCAGCTGAGTCTCCTTCTGCATCCTAATGGATCTGCTGCAGTGGCGATTGAAATTCTGGACCACACTTCCTCAACTGCTTGCTTTTGTGCTGTACCTGAGAAGAGGCTGCAGGCTACATAAAGGTTGTATGTGGAACTGTGGAGGGGTTGGAAAGCCAACTTCCCCAGTTCGCTCCAAAAGTATGGACATAATATTTAAAGAATGGGGGAAACAACCTAGTGGTGAACTTGTCTTCTGGGTGGAGGCTTTGGGGTGACCTTGTTGTCTGTCAGCGAAAACTGGTTTTAGATGAAAACTCAAAGCATATAATGTAGATTGTGATATTGAGATAAAAAAAAATAAAAAATTGGTTTGTATTCACCAAAAGTTTAAGTTACATGCGTTACAGAGATAGACAAATTATAAATTCATTGGATAGCCAACTGGGCAAGCAAAAACTCTAATCAGCCCATACAGGATTTCGCAAAGTTTTTTTGTGATTGTTGTGGCCAAAAATACTTGATTTTGCTGTGGCTTTTAAAAAATATTTGAGATGCAACTCATGTTCGACGCACGTGAATCATGCACGTGGCTGAATGAGTGTTGTGATGATGTCACATGACACTTGGCCCAAATCTGTGAAAAATCTGTGGCAATTTAAAAAAAAATGGCAAGTACCTGTGAATATTGTTGCCTAGATTTTGCCTTCTTTCTGTGATTGCAAAATCCTGGAAGGACTGTGTAACGGAATGCAATGTAATAACGTATAGTTAGTTATAGCTAGTTAGTTAACAATTGTTGAATAGTTAACAATGTGCTGATTTGTAAGACAAATCAGTTAAAAAATAATTGACTGTTTTAAACACCCTTTAATGGATACTCAAATATATATATATATATATATATATATATATATATATATATATATATATATATATATATATTTCATTAGCTACTTCACTTTTATTAACTTTTAATGAAGTACGATTTTGACATGATAAATGCCCTTATTCATACTTAAGTAGATTTTTTATTTCTACACAAGATGAGCAAAATATGTGTGAATGCCCAGCTGGAGAAGAAATACACTACATCTGAGATTTTGGTATTGATTTTCCCCTGTTTGCCACGTAAAATCTATAATGGTTTAAAGAGGACAGTCAATTTTCTGCTATTTAGGAACAAATCTGAGGCATGGATTGTTTTTTTTTTCTTTGATCAATCCAGTTTGTCCTAATAAAAGACGCATAAAAGCATGGCTCATTTCAGATGCCTGAAAATGCCATTACACCTTTAGGAAATGCAGGATGACACGGTTTGCCTACAAAACCAGACTATCCCAGTAGAACAAATGCACTTATACTTTAGTGTCTTTTCTCATCTTCATGTTAATTACACTCTAAAATTAAAAGAAATTTGGGTCAAAACCCTGGCATAATTTATTTATTTAACTTAGCAATGTTGAGGTTGGATTAGGATGTTGCCTTAACATGACATGTTTTTTTGGTTGTTTTAAATTGAAATGAGCTGAGTAAAATTCGCTGTGGTAAAATGTTGCTTACAGTGAGCAGGATTTATTTCTCAAGTCAACAAAAAGGAGCTTCAGGCTATACTTTTACTCTAGAAAAAAAAAACACTTGTAGTGTAAAAGAAATACAGCTTTATTCTTGCTAAAACATGAAAACTCAATATCACACCCATGTATATTTTGAAATCATTATCATGAGTGATGAATTAGCTTGACTCCAACGTTAGATGACAATCTGAGATTACGTTACAGAGAAAACGTCAATGTAATATATAACTAGCTTGAAATGACCAGAAGTAGAAATAACAAGCAAAAAGTAAACTTTAGGTAACTGTAAGTATAAAAATTAGGCAACTTAAGATGTACTGTAAATATAATTATTTATTATAAGAATTTATTCTAATCTTTAACAGTTTCTTAAAAATGTTTTTGTTTTATTTATTCCAAGAAGCTTTATTTACATCAGCTATCTAGCCAAACTACACATAAGAAAACGTTATTGCCAAATTAACATCCTTTTAAATACACAAGTCAACTAAATTAACAGTGTGAAAAATATCTTGGAGCTACAGCTGATTGCTTTTAATTTTTACTGGTCACAATAAGAGAAATGGAAAATTCCAGAAAATAAATCTTGAAGCAATGTGCATGCTTTCTTTCAGGTCCACATCCCCAACCCAATTTGGCGTACATCAACCCAAATACCTGACTCGCCAAGCTCATCCGAGCAACTGTGTTGTAAAAATAAGCCAGCGTTAAAAAATAATTAATGTTATATATAGACTGTAGCTTCCAATTGGAATCAGCGGGTCATTTCTTAATGATTGTCTTGAATGAGCAAATTGTATCACAGCCTGAGAAAACTCAGCTGGAGCAATTCCATTAGTTTGTAATCACTCCTCTATTGTCCTTGGCTCCTTTTCTCAACCATTTCTATGCACATGATGGGTATACAGTAGAGTATTCCTGGACTCATAATGGTCTCGCCGAGTGTGAAAAACTGATGAAATAGTCTGACATGGAGCTTCTCATTCTCATACCTCGAGGAAAATATGGAAGCGTATCTACAGTATGATGGCTCGTCTGCCTTGTGAATGAGGACGATGAATATGGGAACGATTATTTCCCATAACTTAACTAGGGCTTCGGTTTTATATCTCTGTGCTGTAAATTGCTGTATTGGCTGAAGATGCTGGTATAAATCTTAGAGCGATCCCGTGCTTAATAAAGTTTGTTAATTTTTTTGTACCCAATTTCCCCTCATTTGCCAATTCTCACTCATAAGACAGCATTTTGAAATAATTTAAGAGGAAGACAGGAAGAGAATTAATTTTGTGGTAACTTTTGTCATATGATATTGGCAGGTTTTAAGATATAGCTTATACAAGGGTTATTTATGTACATTTACATTTACATAGGTAATCTAATTTTTGAAAAATCTTACGATTGAATTTACAGAGATTTTTAGATCCCTAGATAATAAAATTCAAGAGATAAAGTTGACAGAGTGTCAGCAAAGACCAGCTATATACAGTATATACAGTGGTGTGAAAAAGTGTTTGCCCCCTTCCTCATTTCCTGTTCCTTTGCATGTTTGTCACACTTAAGTGTTTCGGAACATCAAACCAATTTAAACAATAGTCAAGGACAACACAAGTAAACACAAAATGCAATTTGTAAATG